>CAMRHE010000540.1:785000-1046329 GCA_947044405.1 Leptodactylus fallax
GGGCAATGGAGACTGTCACAAAACCCTAGGTCACCGCAGCGCAGCACGAAAAGATGAGACATGACATACTACAGAGATCGGCCTGAAGCCGCCACAACGTGTCCCGTAGTCACTTCTGTGCCTTCATTTTGTTCTGTTCTTTATTTCATTGTTTTGTTTTTATTTATTTATTTATTTATTTTTTATTTTTAGCCTTTTGATTCTTCATTAAGGAAAAGAAAGGTAAAAATACAGGCAAGAACATATATCCCAGTGGACATGAGAACCCCAGATTATAGGGCACCATACTGGCATCTAACAGGGGGTGTAATGGATTGCATTTATTATTATTTTGATCATACCATGTGGTGCCCAAACAACAGCGCCATACAATGACCGATACTGTTAATACCAATGCTATGCAATGCCGTCACCGCCAACATACACTAAAATATAATATACAGTGCACTATACTACCTAACTAGCAGTACCACACAAATCAATACATAAAATACCACCATACAGTGCTCAAGTAACATACATAAATAACACCTAATAGCATCCATATACTATTCATACTAAAGGAGATTTTCCATTTCAGCAGCGTATCCCCTATCTACAGGATAAGAAATAAGTTGTAGAGTCGTGGGAGTGAAACCAGAAAGATGGGGGGCATTTTACAGGTAAGTGATAGCCAAAGTGCAGCGCTTAGCTCATCCCGTGATTTATGGGGACCCCCACTGATCTACAGCTTATGATCTAACCTGTGAATACCGGATAGGTTGCTGAGATGGGAAAACTTCTTTAAGATTCGGGGTGATTACAAGCCTCAGAGTTCAGGCCATCTTGTGCGCCCTATTCAGCAAGAGAAGCTGATTGCAAACCTCTAAGCCTGTCCTTGGCTGCCCAGCGAGAGTTTGACTTAAAGTGGTTTCCCAGCCCCAAAAGGGTTTTTAATACTAATGGCCTATCCACACTATATCAAAATCTGGGGGTCTGACAGCTTAATTCCCACACCTACTGCTGTAGATGAGGCCAGAAGTAATAGACACATAGCTGCAGACCAGTCCACTTTTTAGTGACGGCTTTGGGGTACTGCAGTACTTGGGGTACTTGACTATGAGCAGGGCTGCTTCTAGCACCTTCTATAGCAGTAGCTTCCAATGCTTCCAGAGCAGTAGATTGATGCGGAGTCTGGGTGTCAGACTCCCACTGATACAATACTGATGGTCTATACGGTGGATAGGTCATCCATTTAAAAATCGCTATTTGGGGCTGGGAAACCCCCATTAAATCAGACCTTCACTGGGTAGCCAGAGACAGGATTAAAGGTGTTCAATCAGCTTCCCTTGCTGAATGAGGTGCACAAGATGGCCTGAACTCTGAGGCTTGTAATCACCCCAAATCTTAAGGAGGTTTTCCCTTCAGACCAACTTATCCCCCATCCATAGTATAGAAAAGACTGTTGGGGCCCAGAAAACCTTTTTAACTGTGACTACACAGCCAATTAAGGTCTACTACAAACCTATATATATTAAAAGGAAAAACTAAGGTCGCATTGGAATAATGCAGCTATTTTACCTCAATTCAGAGGTGACCATGTGTAAAAAACTATTTAGATTGCATAAATTAACATAAATCTGCTCTGTCCGGCACAACTTCCGTAGACTTCAATGGACTGAAAAGTTGCTGTTGACATCATGTGACTCAGTATAAACCTATGGAGCAGGAAATCGACTACTAAACAATGTAGACTAATGCAGTCCTGAATGTCTATGACTAAGAAGCGGGTTGAGGTCCATTATTACCCCTTGCAGGCACCTGGTCTTGGCCGGTCTCACAGGACCCGTTCATTATGAAGCCCCAGGGTTCTTCTGTTCACATCCTCCTTCTCCATAATTGAAATGCACAGAATATGACATCATGCAACTACAGGCGACCTAATTAGGGAAGGAACCTTTCAGAACATCCTGTTGAGGTTGCAGAAGATGACTAAGCTGAAACTTTCAAGATTCCATCAAGTCATCATCCAAGAATGGGTCGGAAACAAGATGTGATTCAAAAGGTTAGTGGAGAACTTACAGTAGCAAAAAGTTTATGTTATTTTTGAGATCTTTGACTATGAACTCCATTTAGGTGAAGTAGTAGGAGGGAATACTGTCTTCTCAGGAATTCAGCAGCCCCCGGTATCCTCAGAATTACAGAGAGCGTCCCCACCAGCTGATCCACCTTCTTGACAAAGAAACCAAGCAGGAACTAAGAAGATATATGATTATAGGTGATAGGTTTGAAATAAGACAAAGCTTCACCAAATCTAACCTACGATCCTACTGTGTGGATCCAGAGGAAAGCAAAAATCCCCTACTAAGGTAGATGTCAATAACATTACATAACACTGTCTGACTGCTGTCACAGCAAAGAAACCTGTCTCTGATAGGCCACTAACATCACTGCTGTGGGGTTAACACCTTGAATCCTGAAGATTAAAGCGTGTGTGTGATCCAGGCCCCTCGTGAACTTTTACAATGAATCAACTATCACAACATTCTGAGGCAGAGCTTTCCATAGTCTCACTGCTCTTACAGTAAAGAACCCCATCTATGGTAGGGCACCAGTATCAGATCCACCAGCATCAGATTGGCCGGCATACTGTTGATTATAGTGTTGGGGCATTAAGGCCTCTCATGAACTTAATGCATTAACCATTACAACAATCTGTGGCAGAGAGTTCCATGCTTCTATGGTAAGGAACTCCATCTATAGTAGGCCACTACTATCAGATTGGTACCCGTATTGGCACCCTGCTGATTAAAGTGTCTACGGCATCAATGTCCCTCTTGAACTTGTAAATAGAATCAACCATGACAGCATCAGGAAGCTCCATATTCTAACTGCTCTTACTGTAAAGAACCCCATCTATGATAGGCAAGTAATATCAGATTGCTGAGGGTTTAACACCTGGCACCCTGCTGACTAAAGTGTTTGCGGTATCCAGGTCCCTCTTGAGCTTATTGAATGAATCAACCATCACACCATCATGTGGCAGAGAGTTCCATAGTTTGGACTCTCTTACAGTAAAGATCCCTGCCTATGATAGGAAAACAGTATCAGGTTGGTCAAGGTTTAGCACCTGGCACCCAAATGATTAAAGTGACTGTGGAAACTCCTTTAATTCCTTGCTGTTTGGTCCTCTGACACAGTCAATAATTGTTGGAAGTCCCAGCATCCTTGAAGGACCCCTAACAAAATGTGATGACTCAAAGGTTCTGTATTATGTAGTATTAATCATAATTCAGACAGCACCGTTTCCACTTACAAACCTACCGCCTCTGTGTCATGTTTATTATTTACTTGCATGTCAGGTGAGCCCCTTAGATGTCATAGCCCCCTCCTCCAATCAATACTCTGCAGTACTGCTACCAATTACAAAGTCATCATAGTTAATGGAGCTGCTGTCAGGCCACAGCTGCTCCATGTTCCCTTCCTGCTTTGTTTATTAAGGTTCCATTACACGTGCTGTTTTTACTCACGTTAAGGCTTGGGCTGATCAAGTATAAAACATGTGTCAGATGTGCTGTTCTGTGGTTTCTTTGGACATGTACTTTTAAAAAAGTGCAAGTAAAAACGTAAAATGTGTAATAATGTCCCAAAGGTTCAGTAAATGGTAAAGGAATAATGTAATTGGCGTATAATAACTTTTTGAGATATGTTCAGATGGTGCGATGCTGCATGGTGTCTGCCATTGCTGTGGAGCTGTGTCTGTGGGGTAGTTTGGCCCAGAGCATGGGGGCTTAGCCTGGCAGTAGGGGGACACTGGGTCTACCCCCTATGGGCACTGTGTTGCAGTGGTGGTGGTGGGTCATCTCTAGGCTCTGAGTTCCAAAAGGGATTACTAGAATTCACTGGCCAATGAACTCTAGTAACACCTCTCATGATGTAAGCCAGCCTATGAGATGTCATTGGCTAGTTTGTACCATGAGAGGATGCGGCACCGGACTAGGATAGGTCCTTATGTGTCTTTTTTTTGTTGTTCTTTTTTTCAGATCCACTAATTGGACTACAACTTTGACTGGTGGCAGCATTTTTTCTAGATTTTAATAAAATAGCCAATGTGGTCTGTATGGAGGTATTTTATTTCAAGTACTTATATATTTTTAATGTATCTGTGTTTTTTTTTAACTTTATTGATGTTCTAATAGTCAGATTCACAGCATCCATTACTAAGATGGGACTTAGTGGTAGCTTCTAGATCAGCTAACACTTCCCAGCACCCACCATTATCAGGGGGACTGGGAAGAGTTGGGTCCAGTCCAGTTACCGACCATATAGTATTTTCAGTTATATGGAGGCTACAGGCTGGTTTTATAAACCAAAAAACAAGGGTTTTCAAACCCTATTAATGACAGGCTACTGCTGCTCTATTGCATCTGGATTATTATGAAAAATGGGGGAGACCCTATGTGGGTTTTTTTTTTTTTAAATAAAAGAGCAATTGAAAAAAAAACAACAATTTGGGTTCCACCATTTTTAATAACTAATGAGATAAAGGGGATATGGCTTATTTCTCCATGGAAAGGGCTAGTGATTATAGGGTCCCTTACCACCCTTGTCGTATAACTGTATATAACCATGAGTGGAGTCCTTAACTCAGATATTATTTGTTCCTTGAAACTTCCCTGAAAAATCCGTCCCCAATCCAGGAAAGTGAAGTTTATAGCTCCATATAATACAGTCTTACAATTCAGTCCCTGTTGTTTTCTTGCACATTGGTAAATTTAGTGTGCGGCTTTTAATCTGCTGCGACAGATGATTTAAGACTAAAAAATACAAGACTCAAAGTTTGTTCAACTCTTGTCTTGTCTTATTCCGCAATCAGGGAAAGTGGTCGACCCTTAATCACTTGATGGCATTGATAAATCCAACGTCTGGAGGAGCTGCCGAGCGCTCAACACTGTCGCGATGCCGCTCACTGCATAACTTAGAGCCATCTTATGATACATAGAGCACTTACTTTGAATACATGTATCCAACTTTTCCTGATGTATGTCAGGGCATATATGTATAGAGTGTAGGAACAACCACAGCAACTCCAACCAATGACCTGGCAATAGTCATTAGAAGACCCATTCACAGCATATCCCTAAATAGGTCACATGGAAGGGGTTAGGCTGAGAGAGGCCGACTGTAGGACAGGTGAATACAATCTATTACTATCTGTTATCAGCCATGTCAGGAGGGGAGAGGCCGACTGTAGGACAGGTGAATACAATCTATTACTATCTGTTATCAGCCATGTCAGGAGGGGAGAGGCCGACTGTAGGACAGGGGAATACAATCTATTACTATCTGTTATCAGCCATGTCAGGAGGGGAGAGGCCGACTGTAGGACAGGGGAATACAATCTATTACTATCTGTTATCAGCCACGTCAGGAGAGGAGAGGCCGACTGTAGGACAGGGGAATACAATCTATTACTATCTGTTATCAGCCACGTCAGGAGAGGAGAGGCCGACTGTAGGACAGGTGAATACAATCTATTACTATCTGTTATCAGCCATGTCAGGAGAGGAGAGGCCGACTGTAGGACAGGAGAATACAATCCATTACTATCTGTTATCAGCCATGGCAGGAGAGGAGAGGCCGACTGTAGGACAGGTGACTACAATCTATTACTATCTGTTATCAGCCACGTCAGGAGGGGAGAGGCCGACTGTAGGACAGGTGACTACAATCTATTACTATCTGTTATCAGCCATGTCAGGAGGGGAGAGGCCGACTGTAGGACAGGGGAATACAATCTATTACTATCTGTTATCAGCCATGTCAGGAGGGGAGAGGCCGACTGTAGGACAGGGGAATACAATCTATTACTATCTGTTATCAGCCATGTCAGGAGGGGAGAGGCCGACTGTAGGACAGGTGATTACAATCTATTACTATCTGTTATCAGCCATGTCAGGAGAGGAGAGACCGACTGTAGGACAGGGGAATACAATCTATTACTATCTGTTATCAGCCATGTCAGGAGGGGAGAGGCCGACTGTAGGACAGGGGAATACAATCTATTACTATCTGTTATCAGCCATGTCAGGAGGGGAGAGGCCAACTGTAGGACAGGGGAATACAATCTATTACTATCTGTTATCAGCCATGTCAGGAGAGGAGAGGCCGACTGTAGGACAGGGGAATACAATCTATTACTATCTGTTATCAGCCACGTCAGGAGAGGAGAGGCCGACTGTAGGACAGGGGAATACAATCTATTACTATCTGTTATCAGCCATGTCAGGAGGGGAGAGGCCGACTGTAGGACAGGGGAATACAATCTATTACTATCTGTTATCAGCCATGTCAGGAGGGGAGAGGCCGACTGTAGGACAGGGGAATACAATCTATTACTATCTGTTATCAGCCATGTCAGGAGGGGAGAGGCCGACTGTAGGACAGGGGAATATAATCTATTACTATCTGTTATCAGCCATGTCAGGAGGGGAGAGGCCGACTGTAGGACAGGGGAATACAATCTATTACTATCTGTTATCAGCCATGTCAGGAGGGGAGAGGCCGACTGTAGGACAGGTGACTACAATCTATTACTATCTGTTATCAGCCATGTCAGGAGGGGAGAGGCCGACTGTAGGACAGGTGACTACAATCTATTACTATCTGTTATCAGCCATGTCAGGAGGGGAGAGGCCGACTGTAGGACAGGGGAATACAATCTATTACTATCTGTTATCAGCCATGTCAGGAGGGGAGAGGCCGACTGTAGGACAGGAGAATACAATCTATTACTATCTGTTATCAGCCATGTCAGGAGAGGAGAGGCCGACTGTAGGACAGGGGAATACAATCTATTACTATCTGTTATCAGCCATGTCAGGAGGGGAGAGGCCGACTGTAGGACAGGGGAATACAATCTATTACTATCTGTTATCAGCCATGTCAGGAGGGGAGAGGCCGACTGTAGGACAGGGGAATACAATCTATTACTATCTGTTATCAGCCATGTCAGGAGGGGAGAGGCCGACTGTAGGACAGGGGAATACAATCTATTACTATCTGTTATCAGCCATGTCAGGAGGGGAGAGGCCGACTGTAGGACAGGTGATTACAATCTATTACTATCTGTTATCAGCCATGTCAGGAGAGGAGAGACCGACTGTAGGACAGGGGAATACAATCTATTACTATCTGTTATCAGCCATGTCAGGAGGGGAGAGGCCGACTGTAGGACAGGGGAATACAATCTATTACTATCTGTTATCAGCCATGTCAGGAGGGGAGAGGCCAACTGTAGGACAGGGGAATACAATCTATTACTATCTGTTATCAGCCATGTCAGGAGAGGAGAGGCCGACTGTAGGACAGGGGAATACAATCTATTACTATCTGTTATCAGCCACGTCAGGAGAGGAGAGGCCGACTGTAGGACAGGGGAATACAATCTATTACTATCTGTTATCAGCCATGTCAGGAGAGGAGAGGCCGACTGTAGGACAGGGGAATACAATCTATTACTATCTGTTATCAGCCATGTCAGGAGGGGAGAGGCCGACTGTAGGACAGGGGAATATAATCTATTACTATCTGTTATCAGCCATGTCAGGAGGGGAGAGGCCGACTGTAGGACAGGGGAATACAATCTATTACTATCTGTTATCAGCCATGTCAGGAGGGGAGAGGCCGACTGTAGGACAGGTGACTACAATCTATTACTATCTGTTATCAGCCATGTCAGGAGGGGAGAGGCCGACTGTAGGACAGGTGACTACAATCTATTACTATCTGTTATCAGCCATGTCAGGAGGGGAGAGGCCGACTGTAGGACAGGGGAATACAATCTATTACTATCTGTTATCAGCCATGTCAGGAGGGGAGAGGCCGACTGTAGGACAGGAGAATACAATCTATTACTATCTGTTATCAGCCATGTCAGGAGAGGAGAGGCCGACTGTAGGACAGGGGAATACAATCTATTACTATCTGTTATCAGCCATGTCAGGAGGGGAGAGGCCGACTGTAGGACAGGGGAATACAATCTATTACTATCTGTTATCAGCCATGTCAGGAGGGGAGAGGCCGACTGTAGGACAGGGGAATACAATCTATTACTATCTGTTATCAGCCATGTCAGGAGGGGAGAGGCCGACTGTAGGACAGGTGATTACAATCTATTACTATCTGTTATCAGCCATGTCAGGAGAGGAGAGACCGACTGTAGGACAGGGGAATACAATCTATTACTATCTGTTATCAGCCATGTCAGGAGGGGAGAGGCCGACTGTAGGACAGGGGAATACAATCTATTACTATCTGTTATCAGCCATGTCAGGAGGGGAGAGGCCAACTTTAGGACAGGGGAATACAATCTATTACTATCTGTTATCAGCCATGTCAGGAGAGGAGAGGCCGACTGTAGGACAGGGGAATACAATCTATTACTATCTGTTATCAGCCACGTCAGGAGAGGAGAGGCCGACTGTAGGACAGGGGAATACAATCTATTACTATCTGTTATCAGCCACGTCAGGAGAGGAGAGGCCGACTGTAGGACAGGGGAATACAATCTATTACTATCTGTTATCAGCCATGTCAGGAGGGGAGAGGCCGACTGTAGGACAGGGGAATACAATCTATTACTATCTGTTATCAGCCATGTCAGGAGGGGAGAGGCCGACTGTAGGACAGGGGAATACAATCTATTACTATCTGTTATCAGCCATGTCAGGAGGGGAGAGGCCGACTGTAGGACAGGTGACTACAATCTATTACTATCTGTTATCAGCCATGTCAGGAGGGGAGAGGCCGACTGTAGGACAGGTGACTACAATCTATTACTATCTGTTATCAGCCATGTCAGGAGGGGAGAGGCCGACTGTAGGACAGGGGAATACAATCTATTACTATCTGTTATCAGCCATGTCAGGAGGGGAGAGGCCGACTGTAGGACAGGAGAATACAATCTATTACTATCTGTTATCAGCCATGTCAGGAGAGGAGAGGCCGACTGTAGGACAGGGGAATACAATCTATTGCTATCTGTTATCAGCCATGTCAGGAGTGGAGAGGCCGACTGTAGGACAGGGGAATACAATCTATTACTATCTGTTATCGGCCATGTCAGGAGGGGAGAGGCCGACTGTAGGACAGGGGAATACAATCTATTACTATCTGTTATCAGCCATGTCAGGAGGGGAGAGGCCGACTGTAGGACAGGTGATTACAATCTATTACTATCTGTTATCAGCCATGTCAGGAGAGGAGAGACCGACTGTAGGACAGGGGAATACAATCTATTACTATCTGTTATCAGCCATGTCAGGAGGGGAGAGGCCGACTGTAGGACAGGTGATTACAATCTATTACTATCTGTTATCAGCCATGTCAGGAGAGGAGAGACCGACTGTAGGACAGGGGAATACAATCTATTACTATCTGTTATCAGCCATGTTTGGAGGGGAGAGGCCGACTGTAGGACAGGGGAATACAATCTATTACTATCTGTTATCAGCCGTGTCAGGAGGGGAGAGGCCGACTGTAGGACAGGGGAATACAATCTATTACTATCTGTTATCAGCCATGTCAGGAGGGGAGAGGCCGACTGTAGGACAGGGGAATACAATCTATTACTATCTGTTATCAGCCATGTCAGGAGGGGAGAGGCCGACTGTAGGACAGGGGAATACAATCTATTACTATCTGTTATCAGCCATGTCAGGAGGGGAGAGGCCGACTGTAGGACAGGGGAATACAATCTATTACTATCTGTTATCAGCCATGTCAGGAGAGGAGAGGCCGACTGTAGGACAGGGGAATACAATCTATTACTATCTGTTATCAGCCACGTCAGGAGAGGAGAGGCCGACTGTAGGACAGGGGAATACAATCTATTACTATCTGTTATCAGCCATGTCAGGAGAGGAGAGGCCGACTGTAGGACAGGGGAATACAATCTATTACTATCTGTTATCAGCCATGTCAGGAGGGGAGAGGCCGACTGTAGGACAGGGGAATACAATCTATTACTATCTGTTATCAGCCATGTCAGGAGGGGAGAGGCCGACTGTAGGACAGGGGAATACAATCTATTACTATCTGTTATCAGCCATGTCAGGAGGGGAGAGGCCGACTGTAGGACAGGTGACTACAATCTATTACTATCTGTTATCAGCCATGTCAGGAGGGGAGAGGCCGACTGTAGGACAGGGGAATACAATCTATTACTATCTGTTATCAGCCATGTCAGGAGAGGAGAGGCCGACTGTAGGACAGGTGACTACAATCTATTACTATCTGTTATCAGCCATGTCAGGAGGGGAGAGGCCGACTGTAGGACAGGGGAATACAATCTATTACTATCTGTTATCAGCCATGTCAGGAGGGGAGAGGCCGACTGTAGGACAGGAGAATACAATCTATTACTATCTGTTATCAGCCATGTCAGGAGAGGAGAGGCCGACTGTAGGACAGGTGACTACAATCTATTACTATCTGTTATCAGCCATGTCAGGAGGGGAGAGGCCGACTGTAGGACAGGTGACTACAATCTATTACTATCTGTTATCAGCCATGTCAGGAGGGGAGAGGCCGACTGTAGGACAGGGGAATACAATCTATTACTATCTGTTATCAGCCATGTCAGGAGGGGAGAGGCCGACTGTAGGACAGGAGAATACAATCTATTACTATCTGTTATCAGCCATGTCAGGAGAGGAGAGGCCGACTGTAGGACAGGGGAATACAATCTATTGCTATCTGTTATCAGCCATGTCAGGAGTGGAGAGGCCGACTGTAGGACAGGGGAATACAATCTATTACTATCTGTTATCAGCCATGTCAGGAGGGGAGAGGCCGACTGTAGGACAGGGGAATACAATCTATTACTATCTGTTATCAGCCATGTCAGGAGGGGAGAGGCCGACTGTAGGACAGGTGATTACAATCTATTACTATCTGTTATCAGCCATGTCAGGAGAGGAGAGACCGACTGTAGGACAGGGGAATACAATCTATTACTATCTGTTATCAGCCATGTCAGGAGGGGAGAGGCCGACTGTAGGACAGGGGAATACAATCTATTACTATCTGTTATCAGCCGTGTCAGGAGGGGAGAGGCCGACTGTAGGACAGGGGAATACAATCTATTACTATCTGTTATCAGCCATGTCAGGAGGGGAGAGGCCGACTGTAGGACAGGGGAATACAATCTATTACTATCTGTTATCAGCCATGTCAGGAGGGGAGAGGCCGACTGTAGGACAGGGGAATACAATCTATTACTATCTGTTATCAGCCATGTCAGGAGAGGAGAGGCCGACTGTAGGACAGGGGAATACAATCTATTACTATCTGTTATCAGCCACGTCAGGAGAGGAGAGGCCGACTGTAGGACAGGGGAATACAATCTATTACTATCTGTTATCAGCCATGTCAGGAGGGGAGAGGCCGACTGTAGGACAGGGGAATACAATCTATTACTATCTGTTATCAGCAATGTCAGGAGGGGAGAGGCCGACTGTAGGACAGGTGATTACAATCTATTACTATCTGTTATCAGCCATGTCAGGAGGGGAGAGGCCGACTGTAGGACAGGGGAATACAATCTATTACTATCTGTTATCAGCCATGTCAGGAGGGGAGAGGCCGACTGTAGGACAGGGGAATACAATCTATTACTATCTGTTATCAGCCATGTCAGGAGGGGAGAGGCCGACTGTAGGACAGGGGAATACAATCTATTACTATCTGTTATCAGCCATGTCAGGAGGGGAGAGGCCGACTGTAGGACAGGGGAATACAATCTATTACTATCTGTTATCAGCCATGTCAGGAGGGGAGAGGCCGACTGTAGGACAGGGGAATACAATCTATTACTATCTGTTATCAGCCATGTCAGGAGAGGAGAGGCCGACTGTAGGACAGGGGAATACAATCTATTACTATCTGTTATCAGCCACGTCAGGAGAGGAGAGGCCGACTGTAGGACAGGGGAATACAATCTATTACTATCTGTTATCAGCCATGTCAGGAGGGGAGAGGCCGACTGTAGGACAGGTGACTACAATCTATTACTATCTGTTATCAGCCATGTCAGGAGGGGAGAGGCCGACTGTAGGACAGGGGAATACAATCTATTACTATCTGTTATCAGCCATGTCAGGAGAGGAGAGGCCGACTGTAGGACAGGTGACTACAATCTATTACTATCTGTTATCAGCCATGTCAGGAGGGGAGAGGCCGACTGTAGGACAGGGGAATACAATCTATTACTATCTGTTATAAGCCATGTCAGGAGGGGAGAGGCCGACTGTAGGACAGGAGAATACAATCTATTACTATCTGTTATCAGCCATGTCAGGAGAGGAGAGGCCGACTGTAGGACAGGTGACTACAATCTATTACTATCTGTTATCAGCCATGTCAGGAGGGGAGAGGCCGACTGTAGGACAGGTGACTACAATCTATTACTATCTGTTATCAGCCATGTCAGGAGGGGAGAGGCCGACTGTAGGACAGGGGAATACAATCTATTACTATCTGTTATCAGCCATGTCAGGAGGGGAGAGGCCGACTGTAGGACAGGAGAATACAATCTATTACTATCTGTTATCAGCCATGTCAGGAGAGCAGAGGCCGACTGTAGGACAGGGGAATACAATCTATTGCTATCTGTTATCAGCCATGTCAGGAGTGGAGAGGCCGACTGTAGGACAGGGGAATACAATCTATTACTATCTGTTATCAGCCATGTCAGGAGGGGAGAGGCCGACTGTAGGACAGGGGAATACAATCTATTACTATCTGTTATCAGCCATGTCAGGAGGGGAGAGGCCGACTGTAGGACAGGTGATTACAATCTATTACTATCTGTTATCAGCCATGTCAGGAGAGGAGAGACCGACTGTAGGACAGGGGAATACAATCTATTACTATCTGTTATCAGCCATGTCAGGAGGGGAGAGGCCGACTGTAGGACAGGTGATTACAATCTATTACTATCTGTTATCAGCCATGTCAGGAGAGGAGAGACCGACTGTAGGACAGGGGAATACAATCTATTACTATCTGTTATCAGCCATGTTTGGAGGGGAGAGGCCGACTGTAGGACAGGGGAATACAATCTATTACTATCTGTTATCAGCCGTGTCAGGAGGGGAGAGGCCGACTGTAGGACAGGGGAATACAATCTATTACTATCTGTTATCAGCCATGTCAGGAGGGGAGAGGCCGACTGTAGGACAGGGGAATACAATCTATTACTATCTGTTATCAGCCATGTCAGGAGGGGAGAGGCCGACTGTAGGACAGGGGAATACAATCTATTACTATCTGTTATCAGCCATGTCAGGAGGGGAGAGGCCGACTGTAGGACAGGGGAATACAATCTATTACTATCTGTTATCAGCCATGTCAGGAGAGGAGAGGCCGACTGTAGGACAGGGGAATACAATCTATTACTATCTGTTATCAGCCACGTCAGGAGAGGAGAGGCCGACTGTAGGACAGGGGAATACAATCTATTACTATCTGTTATCAGCCATGTCAGGAGAGGAGAGGCCGACTGTAGGACAGGGGAATACAATCTATTACTATCTGTTATCAGCCATGTCAGGAGGGGAGAGGCCGACTGTAGGACAGGGGAATACAATCTATTACTATCTGTTATCAGCCATGTCAGGAGGGGAGAGGCCGACTGTAGGACAGGGGAATACAATCTATTACTATCTGTTATCAGCCATGTCAGGAGGGGAGAGGCCGACTGTAGGACAGGTGACTACAATCTATTACTATCTGTTATCAGCCATGTCAGGAGGGGAGAGGCCGACTGTAGGACAGGGGAATACAATCTATTACTATCTGTTATCAGCCATGTCAGGAGAGGAGAGGCCGACTGTAGGACAGGTGACTACAATCTATTACTATCTGTTATCAGCCATGTCAGGAGGGGAGAGGCCGACTGTAGGACAGGGGAATACAATCTATTACTATCTGTTATCAGCCATGTCAGGAGGGGAGAGGCCGACTGTAGGACAGGAGAATACAATCTATTACTATCTGTTATCAGCCATGTCAGGAGAGGAGAGGCCGACTGTAGGACAGGTGACTACAATCTATTACTATCTGTTATCAGCCATGTCAGGAGGGGAGAGGCCGACTGTAGGACAGGTGACTACAATCTATTACTATCTGTTATCAGCCATGTCAGGAGGGGAGAGGCCGACTGTAGGACAGGGGAATACAATCTATTACTATCTGTTATCAGCCATGTCAGGAGGGGAGAGGCCGACTGTAGGACAGGAGAATACAATCTATTACTATCTGTTATCAGCCATGTCAGGAGAGGAGAGGCCGACTGTAGGACAGGGGAATACAATCTATTGCTATCTGTTATCAGCCATGTCAGGAGTGGAGAGGCCGACTGTAGGACAGGGGAATACAATCTATTACTATCTGTTATCAGCCATGTCAGGAGGGGAGAGGCCGACTGTAGGACAGGGGAATACAATCTATTACTATCTGTTATCAGCCATGTCAGGAGGGGAGAGGCCGACTGTAGGACAGGTGATTACAATCTATTACTATCTGTTATCAGCCATGTCAGGAGAGGAGAGACCGACTGTAGGACAGGGGAATACAATCTATTACTATCTGTTATCAGCCATGTCAGGAGGGGAGAGGCCGACTGTAGGACAGGGGAATACAATCTATTACTATCTGTTATCAGCCGTGTCAGGAGGGGAGAGGCCGACTGTAGGACAGGGGAATACAATCTATTACTATCTGTTATCAGCCATGTCAGGAGGGGAGAGGCCGACTGTAGGACAGGGGAATACAATCTATTACTATCTGTTATCAGCCATGTCAGGAGGGGAGAGGCCGACTGTAGGACAGGGGAATACAATCTATTACTATCTGTTATCAGCCATGTCAGGAGGGGAGAGGCCGACTGTAGGACAGGGGAATACAATCTATTACTATCTGTTATCAGCCATGTCAGGAGAGGAGAGGCCGACTGTAGGACAGGTGACTACAATCTATTACTATCTGTTATCAGCCACGTCAGGAGAGGAGAGGCCGACTGTAGGACAGGGGAATACAATCTATTACTATCTGTTATCAGCCATGTCAGGAGGGGAGAGGCCGACTGTAGGACAGGGGAATACAATCTATTACTATCTGTTATCAGCAATGTCAGGAGGGGAGAGGCCGACTGTAGGACAGGTGATTACAATCTATTACTATCTGTTATCAGCCATGTCAGGAGGGGAGAGGCCGACTGTAGGACAGGGAAATACAATCTATTACTATCTGTTATCAGCCATGTCAGGAGGGGAGAGGCCGACTGTAGGACAGGGGAATACAATCTATTACTATCTGTTATCAGCCATGTCAGGAGGGGAGAGGCCGACTGTAGGACAGGGGAATACAATCTATTACTATCTGTTATCAGCCATGTCAGGAGGGGAGAGGCCGACTGTAGGACAGGGGAATACAATCTATTACTATCTGTTATCAGCCATGTCAGGAGGGGAGAGGCCGACTGTAGGACAGGGGAATACAATCTATTACTATCTGTTATCAGCCATGTCAGGAGAGGAGAGGCCGACTGTAGGACAGGGGAATACAATCTATTACTATCTGTTATCAGCCACGTCAGGAGAGGAGAGGCCGACTGTAGGACAGGGGAATACAATCTATTACTATCTGTTATCAGCCATGTCAGGAGGGGAGAGGCCGACTGTAGGACAGGTGACTACAATCTATTACTATCTGTTATCAGCCATGTCAGGAGGGGAGAGGCCGACTGTAGGACAGGGGAATACAATCTATTACTATCTATTATCAGCCATGTCAGGAGAGGAGAGGCCGACTGTAGGACAGGTGACTACAATCTATTACTATCTGTTATCAGCCATGTCAGGAGGGGAGAGGCCGACTGTAGGACAGGGGAATACAATCTATTACTATCTGTTATAAGCCATGTCAGGAGGGGAGAGGCCGACTGTAGGACAGGAGAATACAATCTATTACTATCTGTTATCAGCCATGTCAGGAGAGGAGAGGCCGACTGTAGGACAGGTGACTACAATCTATTACTATCTGTTATCAGCCATGTCAGGAGGGGAGAGGCCGACTGTAGGACAGGTGACTACAATCTATTACTATCTGTTATCAGCCATGTCAGGAGGGGAGAGGCCGACTGTAGGACAGGGGAATACAATCTATTACTATCTGTTATCAGCCATGTCAGGAGGGGAGAGGCCGACTGTAGGACAGGAGAATACAATCTATTACTATCTGTTATCAGCCATGTCAGGAGAGCAGAGGCCGACTGTAGGACAGGGGAATACAATCTATTGCTATCTGTTATCAGCCATGTCAGGAGTGGAGAGGCCGACTGTAGGACAGGGGAATACAATCTATTACTATCTGTTATCAGCCATGTCAGGAGGGGAGAGGCCGACTGTAGGACAGGGGAATACAATCTATTACTATCTGTTATCAGCCATGTCAGGAGGGGAGAGGCCGACTGTAGGACAGGTGATTACAATCTATTACTATCTGTTATCAGCCATGTCAGGAGAGGAGAGACCGACTGTAGGACAGGGGAATACAATCTATTACTATCTGTTATCAGCCATGTCAGGAGGGGAGAGGCCGACTGTAGGACAGGGGAATACAATCTATTACTATCTGTTATCAGCCATGTCAGGAGGGGAGAGGCCGACTGTAGGACAGGGGAATACAATCTATTACTATCTGTTATCAGCCATGTCAGGAGGGGAGAGGCCGACTGTAGGACAGGGGAATACAATCTATTACTATCTGTTATCAGCCATGTCAGGAGAGGAGAGGCCGACTGTAGGACAGGGGAATGCAATCTATTACTATCTGTTATCAGCCACGTCAGGAGAGGAGAGGCCGACTGTAGGACAGGGGAATACAATCTATTACTATCTGTTATCAGCCATGTCAGGAGAGGAGAGGCCGACTGTAGGACAGGGGAATACAATCTATTACTATCTGTTATCAGCCATGGCAGGAGGGGAGAGGCCGACTGTAGGACAGGGGAATACAATCTATTACTATCTGTTATCAGCCATGTCAGGAGGGGAGAGGCCGACTGTAGGACAGGTGACTACAATCTATTACTATCTGTTATCAGCCATGTCAGGAGGGGAGAGGCCGACTGTAGGACAGGGGAATACAATCTATTACTATCTGTTATCAGCCATGTCAGGAGGGGAGAGGCCGACTGTAGGACAGGTGACTACAATCTATTACTATCTGTTATCAGCCATGTCAGGAGGGGAGAGGCCGACTGTAGGACAGGGGAATACAATCTATTACTATCTGTTATCAGCCATGTCAGGAGAGGAGAGGCCGACTGTAGGACAGGTGACTACAATCTATTACTATCTGTTATCAGCCATGTCAGGAGGGGAGAGGCCGACTGTAGGACAGGGGAATACAATCTATTACTATCTGTTATCAGCCATGTCAGGAGGGGAGAGGCCGACTGTAGGACAGGAGAATACAATCTATTACTATCTGTTATCAGCCATGTCAGGAGAGGAGAGGCCGACTGTAGGACAGGTGACTACAATCTATTACTATCTGTTATCAGCCATGTCAGGAGGGGAGAGGCCGACTGTAGGACAGGGGAATACAATCTATTACTATCTGTTATCAGCCATGTCAGGAGGGGAGAGGCCGACTGTAGGACAGGAGAATACAATCTATTACTATCTGTTATCAGCCATGTCAGGAGAGGAGAGGCCGACTGTAGGACAGGTGACTACAATCTATTACTATCTGTTATCAGCCATGTCAGGAGGGGAGAGGCCGACTGTAGGACAGGGGAATACAATCTATTACTATCTGTTATCAGCCATGTCAGGAGGGGAGAGGCCGACTGTAGGACAGGAGAATACAATCTATTACTATCTGTTATCAGCCATGTCAGGAGAGGAGAGGCCGACTGTAGGACAGGTGACTACAATCTATTACTATCTGTTATCAGCCATGTCAGGAGGGGAGAGGCCGACTGTAGGACAGGGGAATACAATCTATAGCTCAATCATTGTCTGTACTGTGCAGTGAAGGCTTTTACATTGCAGAGCACAACCAGCGCAGTCTCCTTCAACCAGTTCCTGTTTCAATGGTGACTTAAGACCTTTTTCTTGTTATTTCAAGTGGAAAATGTGAGGAGGCCTCATGCACAATCCCAGGGGGTGTCAGTGAGGAGTAAGTGACAGCGCCGCCGCTACAACCTGCCCAACGATGACAGCATCTCATGTTCAGGATTTACAGCCGCAGAATGGACAGAGAAGATTTCACCCCAGGACAGCACAGGGGGGTTATTTATCATGCAGAACAAGAGTTAATATATATTAAAGATGCAGCAGAGATGAATATGTCATTTAATCCTCTGGGGTTGCATTAGCTGCAGTCCTATGTAACACCACAGATAACACAGTGATAACTCTCTGAGTACAGATAATGTAGTACATGTCACCTGCAGTCCTATGTAACACCACAGATAACACAGTGATAACTCTCTGAGTACAGATAATGTAGTAGATGTCACCTGCAGTCCTATGTAACACCACAGATAACACAGTGATAACTCTCTGAGTACAGATAATGTAGTAGATGTCACCTGCAGTCCTATGTAACACCACAGATAACACAGTGATAACTCTCTGAGTACAGATAATGTAGTAGATGTCACCTGCAGTCCTATGTAACACCACAGATAACACAGTGATAACTCTCTGAGTACAGATAATGTAGTAGATGTCACCTGCAGTCCTATGTAACACCACAGATAACACAGTGATAACTCTCTGAGTACAGATAATGTAGTAGGTGTCACCTGCAGTCCTATGTAACACCACAGATAACACAGTGATAACTCTCTGAGTACAGATAATGTAGTAGATGTCACCTGCAGTCCTATGTAACACCACAGATAACACAGTGATAACTCTCTGAGTACAGATAATGTAGTTGATGTCACCTGCAGTCCTATGTAACACCACAGATAACACACAGTGATAACTCTCTGAGTACAGATAATGTAGTAGGTGTCACCTGCAGTCCTATGTAACACCACAGATAACACAGTGATAACTCTCTGAGTACAGATAATGTAGTAGATGTCACCTGCAGTCCTATGTAACACCACAGATAACACAGTGATAACTCTCTGAGTACAGATAATGTAGTAGATGTCACCTGCAGTCCTATGTAACACCACAGATAACACACAGTGATAACTCTCTGAGTACAGATAATGTAGTAGATGTCACCTGCAGTCCTATGTAACACCACAGATAACACACAGTGATAACTCTCTGAGTACAGATAATGTAGTAGATGTCACCTGCAGTCCTATGTAACACCACAGATAACACAGTGATAACTCTCTGAGTACAGATAATGTAGTAGGTGTCACCTGCAGTCCTATGTAACACCACAGATAACACAGTGATAACTCTCTGAGTACAGATAATGTAGTAGATGTCACCTGCAGTCCTATGTAACACCACAGATAACACAGTGATAACTCTCTGAGTACAGATAATGTAGTTGATGTCACCTGCAGTCCTATGTAACACCACAGATAACACAGTGATAACTCTCTGAGTACAGATAATGTAGTAGATGTCACCTGCAGTCCTATGTAACACCACAGATAACACAGTGATAACTCTCTGAGTACAGATAATGTAGTAGGTGTCACCTGCAGTCCTATGTAACACCACAGATAACACAGTGATAACTCTCTGAGTACAGATAATGTAGTAGATGTCACCTGCAGTCCTATGTAACACCACAGATAACACAGTGATAACTCTCTGAGTACAGATAATGTAGTAGATGTCACCTGCAGTCCTATGTAACACCACAGATAACACAGTGATAACTCTCTGAGTACAGATAATGTAGTAGATGTCACCTGCAGTCCTATGTAACACCACAGATAACACAGTGATAACTCTCTGAGTACAGATAATGTAGTAGGTGTCACCTGCAGTCCTATGTAACACCACAGATAACACAGTGATAACTCTCTGAGTACAGATAATGTAGTAGATGTCACCTGCAGTCCTATGTAACACCACAGATAACACAGTGATAACTCTCTGAGTACAGATAATGTAGTAGATGTCACCTGCAGTCCTATGTAACACCACAGATAACACAGTGATAACTCTCTGAGTACAGATAATGTAGTAGATGTCACCTGCAGTCCTATGTAACACCACAGATAACACACAGTGATAACTCTCTGAGTACAGATAATGTAGTAGGTGTCACCTGCAGTCCTATGTAACACCACAGATAACACAGTGATAACTCTCTGAGTACAGATAATGTAGTAGATGTCACCTGCAGTCCTATGTAACACCACAGATAACACAGTGATAACTCTCTGAGTACAGATAATGTAGTAGATGTCACCTGCAGTCCTATGTAACACCACAGATAACACAGTGATAACTCTCTGAGTACAGATAATGTAGTAGATGTCACCTGCAGTCCTATGTAACACCACAGATAACACAGTAATAACTCTCTGAGTACAGATAATGTAGTAGATGTCACCTGCAGTCCTATGTAACACCACAGATAAAACATTATGATATAAAATTGCTAAATTTAATTCTGCTACATCAGTCAGAAAATATACATTGAAATATCATTATGCGTTGTATCAAATGACATCCTCAGCTTTGCTACATGAAACACATTTTGTTCTACATCATTTGTATATAAAACCATAGACAAGATATTTCTATGCTAACATAGATGGTGCCGTGTGACAAACCCAGCTCTCCATCATCTATATGTACATATTATAACCCACAATGAGTTGCATCAAAGTACACACTCAGCTCTGCTACCTCAGTACATAAAAGAATAGAAAGCAATTTGTGAGATGAGACCTGAAATAATATTCTGTTACCTTGTCAGCCTGTAAGTGCACTACATGTATATGTAACAGAAAACACATTGTAATATCACTACACAATGTGCCAGATGACAGGCTCAGCACTGCTACATCTGCATGGAAAAGCATAGATAATACATTGCTATATCATTATATATTGTGCCAAATGACAAATTCAGAACACCTACATCTCCATGTAAAATATCAATAACACAATGTGCCATATAACTAACTCAGCACCACTACAATTATATGTAATACTGCAAATAATACGAGGAAATAATAACAACTCATTGTAATATCACTACACAATGTGCCAAATAAACTCAGTACAGCTACATCTCCATGTAAAATATCAATAACACATTGTGCCAAATGACAAACTCAGCCCTGGTACATCTGCATGTAAAGTCATACATAACATATGGCAGTATCACTACACCAGCTCTGCTACATCCACATGTCCTACAACAAATAACACATTGCAATATGACTCCACCTTGTAGCAAGTGACAAGCTCAGCTCTGCTACGTCTGCATGGAAACCCCTGGATAAAGCATCGTGCCTCCAGAAAGTTTCCCCGTCACTCACCTTGCACCTCTCCGGCGCTGCTCATGCAGTTCTCCAGGTAAATCCCGTCCTTGTAGCAGTCGCCCCTCTTCTTGGGGGCCCCCGGGGGGTCCGTGTCCCCGTCATGGCAGGAGCAGGGGGTCTGCATGATCCCGCAGGGGTGGAAGGTGCTGCTGCTGCTCAGACAGGTGTCCAGCCACTTGCACAGCATCTGGCAGGCAGCCTTGCGGGGGTTGCGGTTCCCCAAGACCAGATATTCCAGGGAGAAGTCCGTCTCCTGCGGCTGAGACGTCTTCCATTGGAGCTGGGGGTCTTCCTTCCTGGGGGGCGTCTGTCGCATCTGCAGGAACTGCTTGTTGGACTGCAGGAAGGCGTACTGGACCGAGCTGTCGCACAGCTTCAAGACATCATCGAAACTCTCCATCCCCAAGTAGGTCCTTGTGGACTCCAGGAAAGAGTCAAAGTGCGAGGTGCGGATCTGCTGGTGGTCGCATATACCCGCCGGCTTAGATACCTTCACGTACAGGGTGTATCTCCTGGGGTCCGGGTTCTGGATAATCCAGGCGCACAGAGAATTGTTCAAAGGGAAGAGAGACAAAGACGAGAAATAGCCATAGAATTCCCCCTGGACTTGTGTCGTACAAGAATTGAGTCCCAAGTCAAGGCTGGCGGCGGCCGGGGAGAGCAGGAAAAGTGGCAATATGAAAAGCAAGTTGTGGGGGGATCCAGGGCTCCTCATCCTAGGTCTCTGCTCCTCTGGAATCCAAAGTAATTGTCAGGCAGGGGCCAGATCTCGGACATAACAGGTGGAGCAGGAGCACGAGCAGTTTATGAGGCTCGGGGAAAATCAATCCAGCCTTGGTGTGCTTGTGTCAGGCGCCCCCTGGTGGCCGCTCAGCGGAATCTACGGAGGAAAAAAAGATACAACAAGACGTTAACTCTTCATCACACTGCAACAATGTAACGTTCTGAGAAGCTGCAGCATCTTAACCATACTGGGAGGAAAGAAAGTCGCACGTCACAGAAGGTAAAACAAATCACAAGCACAGATCCGTAACTGCTTCGGCGACAGGCGTAATCCCCTTACTATGGCGATCAAAAAAGATACAACAAGACTTTAACTCTTCACCACACTGCAACAATGTAACGTTCTGAGAAGCTGCAGCATCTTAACCATACTGGGAGGAAAGAAAGTCGCACGTCACAGAAGGTAAAACAAATCACAAGCACAGATCCGTAACTGCTTCGGCGACAGGCGTAATCCCCTTACTATGGCGATCAAAAAAGATACAACAAGACTTTAACTCTTCACCACACTGCAACAATGTAACGTTCTGAGAAGCTGCAGCATCTTATCCATACTGGGAGGAAAGAAAGTCACAGAAGGTAAAACAAACCATAAGCGCACATTCTTAACCGCCTCGGCGACAGGCGTAATCCCCTTACTATGATGATCAAAAAAGATGCTACAAGACGTTAACTCTTCACCAGACTGCAATAATGTAATGTTCTAACAAACTGCAACATCTTATCCATACTGGGAGGAAAGAAAGTCACAGAAGGTAAAACAAATCACAAGCGCACATTCTTTACCACCTCGGCGCCAGGCGTAATCCCCTAACTATGGCGATAAAAAAAGATACTACAAGACTTTAACTCCCAGATGGCTGTAACAATGTAACATTCTGAGAAGTTGTAACATCTTATCCATACTGGGAGGAAAGAAAGTCACACGTCACAGAAGGAAAAACTAGTCACAGCCGCAGATCCGTAACCACCTCGGCGCCAGATGTGATCCACTTTATATGGAAACGGAAGGGAAAAATAAGACGTTAACTCTTCACTAGACCGCGATAATGTAATGTTCTAAGAAACCACAACATCTTATCCCTATTGGGAGGTAAGAAAGTCACAGAAGGTAAAACAAACCATAAGTGCACATTCTTCAGCGCCAAATGTAACCCCTTTCTATGGCAACGGAAGGGAAAGGGGGAAAAAGATACAAAAAGACGTTAACCCTTCACCAGACTGCAACAATGTAACGTTCTGAGAAGCCGCAGCATCTTATCCATACTGGGATCATATAATGTGACACGTCACACAAGGAACATACAAATCCTTAACCGCCTCAGTGCCAGCAGACAGACGTAAACCCTTTTCTATGGCAACGTAATTAGGCAGAGGTTTTCGTGGGGAGGGGGCTGTGACAAGACTCTGACAACCAATCACATTCAGGGAAACACAGGAAAAAGAAATCCCCGACTCCCCCGATCACTACTGAGACCCCCAGAGGTGGCAAATCCATAGTCTAAGCCAGAATGAACTCATAAAATACAGAGATCGATTTATATTCCGTAAATTGGCGTCTTTTTAACCTGACCGCCGAGCCTGGGTGCGGGGTCTATAGGGGGTCGTCATCCATCTGCGATATGGGCGGAGCCTGTCGTATGTGGGCAGGTTGTGAGATGAGATTTTTTTTTTTGCATTTTTTTAAACTTATCATTTCAGGGCCCTGTAGTAAAATGAGAGGGGCCCCAACCAAGGGGTGCAGAGGGATTGGTCACACCCGGCCCGGGAACCTTAAGTTATATTCATACGACAGCAAATAACGGCCACATAACGTCCGTCCATATATAGGTCATGACCTATTTTTGTCAGTTTTCATGGACTCTTCCAAACACTCATATGTATGGGGGATCCTTGAAAACGGGGGCCCCTTAGGTGCAGGAAGGCCATGAAACTGGATCTTTCTTGCACCTCGGTCATGTGAATGTAGCCTTAGGGGACCCAGAAGGTTTCCTATCCCAATACCAGGGGCCAGTATTATACAGGCTCCAGCAGCTTCCTGTCACACATGTGGTGGCCCCATCAACCTCTGGGCCCTATAGCAGCTGCTATGGCCGCACCACAGATCATTCACTGCTGCAGTGGGGAAGTGCTGGGGGAGCTCAGGAGGGGCCCCGGACAAGAATAGCGGATGGTGATAACAGAATCTGTCACATGTGTTGTTACATAGGACTGCAGGTAACACCTATTACTATACCTATCTATGAAGTTACATAGGACTGCAGGTAACACCTATTACTATACCTAGCACGTGACTGCTGGAGGATGATGATGGGACAGATGACTGCTGGAGGATGATGGGGCAGATGACTGCTGGAGGATGATGATGGGGCAGGTGACTGCTGGATGATGATGGGGCAGATGACTGCTGGAGGATGATGGGGCAGGTGACTGCTGGAGGATGATGATGGGACAGGTGACTGCTGGAGGATGATGATGGGGCAGGTGACTGCTGGAGGATGATGGGGCAGGTGACTGCTGGAGGATGATGGGGCAGGTGACTGCTGGAGGATGATGGGGCAGGTGACTGCTGGAGGATGATGGGACAGGTGACTGCTGGAGGATGATGATGGGGCAGGTGACTGCTGGAGGATGATGATGGGGCAGGTGACTGCTGGAGGATGATGATGGGGCAGGTGACTGCTGGAGGATGATGATGGGGCAGGTGACTGCTGGAGGATGATGATGGGGCAGGTGACTGCTGGATGATGATGGGGCAGATGACTGCTGGAGGATGATGATGGGGCAGGTGACTGCTGGAGGATGATGGGGCAGGTGACTGCTGGAGGATGATGATGGGGCAGGTGACTGCTGGAGGATGATGATGGGGCAGGTGACTGCTGGAGGATGATGATGGGGCAGGTGACTGCTGGAGGATGATGAGAGTCGGGGATTACATGGATGATGAATGGCTGTATTGGAAGCTATTCCCATTTAATAGAAGGTGTGAAAAGGAACTGAAATAAGAGATCAGGACCCCTCCTCCTGTGTGTATAGATACAAGGGGACTACTAGAAGCTCCCACTGTCCTGGTAATTCACAGCTATGTGTCAGTCTTAACTGTAGACTTGCATACATTTCACAGCCTGGGGTCACATTTTAAGGCCTCAGTATTGGGAGTCCAAAGAACTTTTCCCAAGCAGAAGTGAAAACACAAAGCCAGGAAGGCAACTAAGTCAGCATCAGTACAACCACCATCATCATCACCATCATCATCACCATCATCATCATCATCACCATCATCATCACCATCATCATCATCATCACCATCATCATCACCATCATCATCACCATCATCATCACCATCATCATCATCATCATCATCACTACCATTGGCATCAACACCAGTAACATATCATCACTACCACAGTCATCCTCACCCTCATTATCCTCACCATCATCCTCATCATTGTTATCATCATCCACCACAGCTCCTGCTCCGGTACTGATAGATGGGCGGTGTGTGCTTGTCGGTGGGGTGCTTGGCCAGAGCCTGAGCTGCAGAGAGTATTGGCAGAGGCCGAGTATATACTGGACAGCTGGTGGAGGCGATGCCAGCTCTGATGATATTATATCTCATTAATTATGCAGTGTGTAAGGTGAAGAGTTCACAACGTACAGAGAGGTTGTCAGGACACTCACATTACTGATCATAGAGAGAGGTTGTCAGGAGCACTCACATTACTGATCATAGAGAGAGGTTGTCAGGACACTCACATCACTGATCATAGAGAGAGGTTGTCAGGACACTCACATTACTGATCATAGAGACAGGTTGTCAGGACACTCACATTACTGATCATAGAGAGAGGTTGTCAGGACACTCACATTACTGATCATAGAGACAGGTTGTCAGGACACTCACATTACTGATCATAGAGAGAGGTTGTCAGGACACTCACATTACTGATCATAGAGAGAGGTTGTCAGGACACTCACATTACTGATCATAGAGAGAGGTTGTCAGGACACTCACATTACTGATCATAGAGACAGGTTGTCAGGACACTCACATCACTGATCATAGAGACAGGTTGTCAGGACACTCACATCACTGATCATAGAGAGAGGTTGTCAGGACACTCACATCACTGATCATAGAGACAGGTTGTCAGGACACTCACATCACTGATCATAGAGAGAGGTTGTCAGGAGCACTCACATTACTGATCATAGAGAGAGGTTGTCAGGACACTCACATTACTGATCATAGAGAGAGGTTGTCAGGAGCACTCACATTACTGATCATAGAGAGAGGTTGTCAGGACACTCACATCACTGATCATAGAGAGAGGTTGTCAGGAGCACTCACATTACTGATCATAGAGAGAGGTTGTCAGGACACTCACATTACTGATCATAGAGAGAGGTTGTCAGGACACTCACATTACTGATCATAGAGAGAGGTTGTCAGGACACTCACATCACTGATCATAGAGAGAGGTTGTCAGGACACTCACATCACTGATCATAGAGACAGGTTGTCAGGACACTCACATCACTGATCATAGAGAGAGGTTGTCAGGAGCACTCACATTACTGATCATAGAGAGAGGTTGTCAGGACACTCACATTACTGATCATAGAGAGAGGTTGTCAGGACACTCACATTACTGATCATAGAGAGAGGTTGTCAGGACACTCACATTACTGATCATAGAGAGAGGTTGTCAGGACACTCACATCACTGATCATAGAGAGAGGTTGTCAGGACACTCACATCACTGATCATAGAGACAGGTTGTCAGGACACTCACATCACTGATCATAGAGAGAGGTTGTCAGGAGCACTCACATTACTGATCATAGAGAGAGGTTGTCAGTAGTGCTGACATTACTGAATACAAATACAGAAGGTGACAAACAATAGACAGGACTGTCAGAGACACCTCTACACCCCCGACAATTACCATAATAAGACAAATTTGCATCAGAGTGAGTGGAGTGATCCATCAAAGCTGGAACCTTGCAACTGTGTACACATTACATATACTGTATCTAAGCCTATCATGTGGGGTATTGTCTGCTGAGATCGTTTAGACCCTGAACTGGACAAGTTAGCTACATATCTTGTTAACCCCATAAGTATATAATTAGCACTTACATGTAATGTGGGACTTATACATAGTGTATATATGTATGTATGTATTTATTTATGTATGTATATATGCATGTATCTATGTATATATGTATGTATGTATGTATGTATGTATCTATGTATGTATATGTATGTATCTATGCAAACCATCCACTTTATTGATTGATACATTGTATCCTATTATAGTACCATTGTATTTTGTCTGATTGACAATTGATACCAGCTATGATTTGTTCATATATACTCACCTGTGTATACCATTCACTGACTGAAAAAGGCTCAAGTGTATTGACCTGAAAAGTTGCTTGTTTGGGGCAATAAACCCTCATATTATTTTACTATTTACCTGTGCAGTGCTGTCCAATATGTTTGGATAGATAGATAGATAGATAGATAGATATGAGATAGATAGATAGATAGATAGATAGATAGATAGATAGATAGATAGGAGATAGATAGATAGATATGAGATGATAGATAGATAGATAGATAGATAGATAGATAGATAGATAGGAGATAGATAGATAGGAGAGAGATAGATATGAGATAGATAGAGAGATAGATAGATAGATAGATAGATAGATAGGAGATAGATAGATAGATAGATAGATAGATAGGAGATAGATAGATATGAGATAGATAAATAGATAGATAGATAGATAGATAGATAGATATGGGATAGATAGATAGATAGATATGAGATAGATAATAGATAGATAGATAGATAGATAGATAGATATGAGATAGATAGATAGATATATAGATAGATAGATAGATAGATAGATAGATAGATAGATATGAGATAGATAGGTAGATATGAGATAGATAGATATGGGATAGATAGATAGATAGATATGAGATAGATAGATATGAGATAGATAGATATGAGATAGATAGATAGATAGATAGATATGAGATAGATAGATATGAGATAGATAGATAGATAGATAGATAGGAGATAGATAGATAGATAGATAGATAGATAGATAGATAGATAGATCAGGATATCAGGACCAAATCTGTCATCAAATCATTGAAACTATTAATTTCTGATACAAAGCTCCAAACCCCCTGCTTCTCTTCATACACTTATTGAGTTAAAGTACAAAATTCCACTAGGGGGCGCTTAAGAGCACAAAACAACTGAAACAAATGAAATGTATGTAATTCTGTGTGCAGTGAGCTCCCCCTAGTGGTGGATTTGTCATGTAATGTTTTAGCTGTGTTGGGAGGTGAAGCTTTGTAGTCCATCCCTCAGTGAGGGACCTTCACAATATTAGGCAGGGGGTGTCAGGATTGTTTTAGGTCCTCTATAGACAAGGATCCAGACATTAATGTACAGCGTGCCATGTCCGCAGTCATCAGGGTGGCTGATATGTATTTTATAATCCCTGTCATAGCACAATTATATACCTGGTGCTCTGGGCAGATGACAGCTCCGAACTCAGTCTCAACCCCATAAGGACCTAACCTGACCCTTTGGTTGGATATTTGGTCCTCTGTGGACGATGAGAGTGAAGTAGTGGATTTATACAGCGCAGAGATAACGTGGAGCCTGGCGCTGACAGCCGCCTGCTGAAACGTGACCTAAATACTAAACTGACACGGCGTATACCCCAGACTCTCATCTTGTCTGTGTCAACACTGCAAGGATCTGTCCACCGGGGCCGGGCTGCATCGGAGAGGACAAGGCTCTGAGATGTGCGCTTATGAAATATGTCTAAAATGTTTCTATTCCTTATATTTCAATTTTTAAGGTGCAGATTCCCTCCAGAAGGTCACGCAGAGTGCGAAGCGATAATGTCACCCAGATCATTACCCAACGTCAGAAGTAAGGTAATGAGGGCGGTAAAAATCTCCAGAGCACCAGCCCAATTTAGAGTTTGCTGGTCCTTTTTTGTAAGAAAATAGCTATACAGGTGCTGGCCGGGAGGCGTAGAATAAGAAGAAGAAAAGTCGATCTGCCATGTTAGATTCTTTGATGGTGGTTGTCCTCGTGGTTTTATCAAGACATGTTACTACCCTCGGAAGCCCAAAGAAATAAGAGGTGCAGTTCACTACCCACTGCCACAGCCTTAGCTTTACACTATGCAGTTAAACATAACAAAAAATTGCATGTGCACTATCATGGTTTTACTTGTTTGCAGGGGGCTCCCAGTGTCCATAAACCACCACTCAAGCCAGCGCCGTATTTCTGTTTCTAGCTCATGTTACCCTAGGCACAGAAACCAAATATGCCCCAATTTAGACAATAATAGAAGATTATGGCCCAAATATTTAGACCCCCTAAATTATCTTAGAGCCCCTAAGTTAATAACACCCTAGATCAGACCCTTAAATGAATTCCAACCCCAGTCCAGACAACTGAATAAATCAGGTCCTAACCCAGACCTTCTAAATTCCGACCCAAGGCCAGATCTCTACATGAATCAAACCTAAAATCAGACTATCTAAATGAATCGGACCCAAGACCAGGCCCTATAAATGAATCAGATCCCGCAATAGACCCTCTAAATGAACAAGATCCAAGACCAGACCCTCTAAATGAATTGGACACAAGACCAGATCATATAAATGAATCAAATCCCAGAACAGACCTTCTAAAAGATTCAGCCCCAAGACCCATTCCCCGTAATAAATCAGACCCAAGACCAGATCCCCTCAATAAATCAGACCCAAGATCAGATCCCCTCAATAAATCAGACCCAAGATCAGATCCCCTCAATAAATCAGACCCAAGACCAAATCCCCTCAATAAATCAGACCCAAGACCAGATCCTACAAATTAATTGGACCGAAGACTTAATTATCTAAATGAAACATACTCCAGAGCAGACTTTCTAAATGATCCAGACCAGATCCATTAAATAAACCAGACCAAAGACCAGATCCTTTAAATGAATCGGACCCAATACCAGTCCTTCAAAATGAATCAAACTCAAGACCAGACCCTATAAATTAATCATATCCCAGAATGGACCCTCTAAATGATTCAGACCCAAGACCACACCATCTAAATGAATTAGACACAATATCAGACCCTCTAAATCAAACAGAAAAGAAAACACCCCCCTATTCTCACCAAGTCTAGGGGAAAATTCAGGCCTGGAGAACAAGTTACATGGCCATAGAGTTAAATAGTAAAATGAATTATACCTGAAGCCGAGCTAAGGTCATAATAGAAAGAGAACTACCAATTACAATGATGTCTTCTAGAATGGCAACCTTAAGACAACCAACAAGGCATTCAGAAAGCGGGGACATGAAATCTTCAGCCCATGATCATATATAGAGGTCCATTTTTGGTTTATGCCTCAAAATTCAAACTTAACAATTGCAACATTTTACGTTATTTTATTTAAAATGTTTAGAATAAAAAAAATCTAAGAAGCTGAAGAGGAACCATTTAGAGCTGAGTTTGAATGTCTTCATTTCTGGTGTTTCCGTAGGAGATATCACCTGCTATACAATGTAAGTGACTCCAGTCATCTCCTGATTGAGTCCTGGCCTAATGACCGACCTCTCTACTTGTGTCTGAGCTGAGCCCTTTATTATCGAGCTTTGAAAACCAATAAAGGTCATGAATGAGGATCTATGGCTGAAGTGTTACATTGTAACGAGCACTTTCCTTACATCTCTCATCACCGTTACATTCTCACTTTGCTCCTTGGCTTCATCAGTCGAGTACAGTATCCAACTTGTTATATCTCAGTGACTTTGTTTGAGAAGTGGCCAACGATGAAAGAGTCTTCAAAGGGTTATGAGGTATCCTCCTGCACGGCACAGCTGTACTTCCCGACACCTAGGTGTGCTATACCAGAGCAAGGACTTGGACTTCTGATTTTAACTACTTGTTGGTTCTTGGCTACCTTCTAGGATTATCGTCTGTACTGCAAACTTAGCTCTGCTACATCTGTTACCACATCTGGTTTGTCTGACTACTCTACTGCCTGCTGCTCCTTTGTACAAACCAAGCTCTGCTACACCCATGTGGCTGAACCCTGGATTGCTTGACTAGTTTTCCAACTACTGCATGTGTAATGTGAACTTGGCTCTACTACATCTCTGTTGCTGAAGCCTGGATTGCTCAAGACTCTTCTGCCTTCTGCATTTGGAGTGAGCACCCAGCTCAGCTACATCTTTATTGCTGAATCCTGGAGTGCCTGACCCCTTCACTTGTACCATGTACCCAACTCTGCTGTTTGGTATAGTTAACAAACTACCCATTATAGTATGCCTCCTCCAACTATGTTAGCTGTCTGGTTAACCCCCTGTTAATGGATGTCAAGAAAATCCATCATTGGGCAGGTTAGAGGCATCTACATCCTGGCACCAACACAGTCCTTCACACCCAAACTGGAGCTGCATTAAAAGTGGGTGCTATAGATGAATTGTGCCATCCGGGGGACTCCTTCTCTGGATATCCTAAAAATCACAACATAACAATAGCTTTATGCAGCTGAATGGAGCTGTGTTGCAGTTACCTGCACAGCGGGTGGACCAGAGCTCCGCTGTGCACGGAAAACCTGGAATAAAAAAGCTAAAACAGAAATATGGCAGTTGGACTCCAGCTGTTTGGAAAGAAACAATATATCCTACCAACACGCTATCACTTTCTGTACTGAGAATATATCTAATACCCCTACCCAAAAACTGCTTCTGAAGTCACCCTAGAGACTGGTGAAGGACCATACACTACTTTGAGTCTTGGTACACAGTAGTTTCAGGAAAACACCCCAATGGCCTATCTTACCTATAAATATGCATCTTTGATAACCCGGGGTTGTCTGTGTTAAGGATACCCCATATCGAGTCCACTATAAGGACTCCAGGTCATCCTCACACTCTTCCATACCTAGCTATACTGGCTCATGTCAGAATCTGTTGGGGACACAAGATGGTAAAACTGGGCTTCATTTATAGTGCCCTCTCCTAGGTTCTCACAGTAGATGATCAGGATGGTGATGATAGTCACATGATAAAGAAAATCACCATTATAGTCTTTATTAATATCTAATTGCTAATATATTGTATTGCAGCTTATACTTTATTACTTTTATATACTTTATTACTGATATTTTCACATGTTTATATGTTCCTTTCAAGAATGTTCACCTACTATCTACTGAAGATTTGTTTTTGGAAATATTAGTCAAAATAATTAGATAAGCACTGCCTTGGAGCCCGATGTTTAGGCCACAGAATGTTCTTTAGACTTAAATAGATGTCACATGTATAATTATGCTAATTCTCCTATGAGAGTGACGTTGATTGTAGGAGGACATTCTAATGACTAGTGGCCAGAAATTTGGCTTAAAATCCCCTGTTTTTGGAACTTTTACCAGATTTCTCTGCCCTATTGGAGATCTCCGTAGCTACGTTTCCGTTTCTCTGCTTTGCTTATTTCTAATATTATCTCTAATTCTCTTATTGCTGTAACCTCACATCTAAATAAACTTTCATCTGCTTTTATCCACTTGAGAGACGATTTATCCATGGGTTTTCTATAAAAGTTTCCATAACTGATGATGAAACTAGAACAGACACCAAACACTGACTCTAACATGAACACTCAGAGTAATACTATGAACCAGAGACAAATAAACCAAAGTAACAAACCTAAACACATCACCAATGACCCTGGGAAATTCATTTAACTAATATTCGCAAGGCTCATCCTGATGTTAGCTCATCCCATGTGACCACTGAGGCTCAATCACAGGTTTCCCTGGTCCAGTGATGTCATCCAGGAGGCTGTAAGAAGTCATGAGAGAACCGGACATGGCATCTAAGCCCTGGAGAGGTGAACGCAAAAAATAATAATGATTCTTTGTGTGTGAACCCCAAAATTCTAAAGGTATGCTCAAATGTTCCAAATTTTTGGAAAAATTGTTGTTACGAACTGGCTCACTCATCTATAGATATCACCTGGTCAAAGAACATATTCCTACTAGAAAAATCAAACCAAAAGAGCACAAGAAGCCAGAGCTGCAACTTAGACCAAGAAACTGGAAGATGATGAGACTTCACTAAGAACTCAAGAAGACCAAAAAAGTCACAAACTAAGCAATCAAGGAAGTCTAAGCAAATGAGTCAGAGACTCCATCGGCAGTCATGTGACTTCAAGAATGGTTACAGGAGACGGTTGGCTGGCAATTACCCCAAACAACAAGCTAATAGGATGTGTCGAAACCTCATATCCAGGTAAACCGGGATGGAGTCAAGAACCCCACTCTTCATTTTTATCTGGTGAGTCATTTACAATGATGAGAGTGATTTTTGGGTGATTCTGTTATTACAATCCGAAAATTTAAAAAAGTCAATTAAAAATCGGTAGTGAAAAGGAGCACCACCTAGAATGCATAGCAAAGTGCTCCATGTAGAGCCCTCATGATGCACCATGTCCAAGAATTACAACATTAGCTATCTCACCAGCTTTTTCTGGTTATATTCCTTAACCTTGGGCTCTATCCTTTACTCGCTTGCCTGAGCAAATTCTTAACACTTTAAAAAAAAAAAGAGTAGAAAAAATCTTACTTTGATGAATTTAGGTCCTAATCTCCAAATACATGCCCAAGAATCCAAAGTAAAGACCTTCTCGTAGACCCCTCACGATGCACCATGGCCAAGAATTACAACGATAGCTCCGTCCTCAGCTTTCTTTGGTTCCATTCCCTTACCCCGGGCTCTATCCCTTGCTTGCCTTCGCAAATTAAACTTAAAAAAAGAAAAAAGTCCCCAGTTGATGAATTTAGGTCATAAACTCCAAATACATCCCCAAGATTTTAAGCTAATTTTGCCAGGGCTGATGTATCACAAGTGACAGAGAAGTGCATTAATATCCAGAATAAAGACTTCACATTTTTAAATCAAACGGAGGAAACATCCAGATCCAACGTCGCTGATAGAAAATGTTCTACCTAAAAGGATTCTGTCATTTTTCTCTCTTCCATAAGTGCAGATTTTTGTACCATTTGTATAAAAATAAGACAGTAGGCAATAAAACCGGCACGGCGCATCAGACAGGCTGATAGACTAAATGTCTGGCTAATAAGTACAATGCAAATGATGTGACAATTGTGTCTGTGCACGACTACAGATGTAACGGCAGCGTGCTAACATATGGCCGTACAGTGTGCGCATCGAGATGGCTACGTGTGCATTAAATCAGACAAAAATGATTCAAGCAAGGATATGACAATGCATAATGCTGCAGGCGCATAAAGATGGCAGGGCTTCCATTGCCAAAAACAGCACAGTGTTGCAGCTGATTTGACACATTTTCAAAAATTGCACCATGGAGACATGAATAGTGTATATAGGGAATAGTGTAGAGACATGAATAATGTATATAAATATATATACACAGATATAGAAAAAAATGGCATCTGCATCTAAACCTGTTGTGAAAACCCTTCTACATTAGACTAGAGATTGACCAACTCTAAAGATTTGTTTTGTTTGGTCCAAAGATTCATTTCGGGCTGAACGAGAAATTCTATTAATATACTTTAGATTCTCTTCAGACCCCAGAGTGTAATAAATGGAAACATAACAAACAGTTACACTTACCTTTCCTCACCTTGCCACAGAATCTGGCTCACCGTAAGGGTGGATAAACATACTGCACCCCAAAGGCCGGAAGAGGTTGGAAGAGGAACCGAAGAGTGCGCTAAATGCCTCTTCTAGCCATCCTTGTGGCATTGGGTGGTCCATTTGGTTCCTCTTCCAGCCTCTGGGCGATGACATGCACTGCTAAGGCTCAATCACTGGCCTCAATGCATGACGTCAACCTGGAGGCCGGAAGAGGCCTGAAGAGGACCCCAAGGGAGCAATGGATGCCACAAGAATTCCCAGGAGAAGTGAGGAAAGGTGAATCCAACTATTTATTATGTTTCTGCACCTCCACCTCTGAAGAGACCCCAAAGTATAACAAGTGATTCAGGAATAACAAACCCCCAAAGTTTCAGGTTTGGGTTGAGCCTAAAACTTTTGGAAAATTCTGGTTGAATCCAGTTTGATCCAAACCAATCCACTCATCTCTACAATAGAAGCCTCGACCAGCCAGTGCTGGCCAATACAGTAGTCTCTGGAAGTCCTATAGTACAATGCACTTACTTTATGCATTTGGTACATGGTTACAGTGTTGGACTGAGGTAACTTGGGCCCAACAGATAAAATGATTCTGGGCTCCCACCCTTCTAGAACCCCTAGGAAATAAACCAAACCACCCTTAAAATTTGGGTGTCTTCTGACCCTTGGGAAACCACAAAGATAATATGCCAAACAAATGGTAGCCAGATGGCATATAAATTTGCATACATTTATTTCTATTTAGATCTACACCTAGAAACTTCTCTAACTTATAGAAACATGAACCTTCATGTACCATCAAGTGGAAACTTCAGGTTAAAGTGGAACTCCGAGCAATGATTATAATTGGTAGAATGGACCTACCAGAGTCATGTGACATACCCTGTAATACAAGTACCCAAGATGCTCAGTACTCTATAGGTCTGTAACACTGGGGACATGATGCCAAAGTGACAGTGGATGATGTCACAGACTTCTTTTCAGGTAATTCTCCTGCTTTTTTTGGCCCAAAATAGGAGGGATCAGCTAAAGAGGAGAAGAGTATATAAAGTGCTGGGCAGAGAAGGAAGTCTGTACAGTGCAACTTCAGCCAATAGCAGCAGAGCAGGAAATGATGTCAGAGAAGTGGTAGAAGGTCTGCAGTATCGCCTCGTCTATAGTTGTCACACACAATACTGAGAGGTTTCCACAGGTTTCACCTTATTGTTATATTCATGTACGACAAGTAGAAATGAATCTCATCGGTGATGAACATCTGCGGAGCCCGACAGAAAAGATTACCAGGAAAAGGAGAAAAAATGTGTGCGATAAAAGGAGACACTGAAACAAATGTATCACTGTGCTGAGGGATATACTGGATGGATGGATGGATGGATAGATAGATAGATAGATAGATAGATAGATAGATAGATAGATAGATATGAGATAGATATGAGATAGATGATGAGATAGATAGATAGATAGATAGATAGATAGATAGATATGAGATAGATAGATAGTAGATAGATAGATAGATAGATAGATAGATAGATAGATAGATAGATAGATAGATAGATATAGAGTAGATAGATAGATAGATAGATAGATAGATAGATTGAGATAGATATGAGATAGATAGATAGATAGATAGATAGATAGATAGATAGATAGTGAGTAGATAGATAGATAGATAGATAGATAGATAGATAGATATGAGATAGATAGATAGATAGATAGATATGAGATAGATAGATAGATAGATAGATAGATAGATATGAGATAGATAGATAGATAGATAGATATGAGATAGATAGATAGATAGATATGAGATAGATATGAGATAGATAGATAGATAGATAGATAGATATAGTAGATAGATAGATAGATAGATAGATAGATAGATAGATATGAGATAGATGATGAGATAGATGAGATAGATAGATAGATAGATAGATAACTTCACTTTCCTATCTATCTATCTATCTATCTATCTATCTATTATTCTATGTATGTATTTATCTATTTATCCATCATGCTTTATAGCTATGTAGCTATCTATCTATCTATCTATCTATCTATCTCATATCTATCTATCTATCTATCTATCTATCTATCTATCCATCATTCTATCTATCCATCTATCTATCTATCTATCTATCTATCTATCTATCTATCTATCTACTGTATTTATCTATCTGCTCACTTCCAGCTGTTATCAGACCCTTAAACTTTTGCAAACACATTTTGGTGAATATCACAAGCTATTCTCTTTTTGTTAGTTTTCAGGACTCCTTTGAGATATAATCTGAATATCCTGCCCTAAGACAATGACACATAATATACCTCTGCTTGTCTGAACTGTTGCCCCCTAGTTCCTTGGTATGAAGATCTTTGCCATTGTCTTAAGATTCTTGCCCAGACGTGAGTATAAAGCCGCCGGAGCTCAGTCCTGCAGGAAATAAAGGACTTTTTCTTCTCCCTGTGTCCTGTTGCCATGGCTGTACCATTGAGTGACAGCAATTCACACAACACCAATGGCTTTCTGTGACTAAGAAATACATGGCTGACCAGAGTTTTCTTCTTTTACAGAACAATTGTACCCTGTCTACATTCATCTCAAGACAAAACATCAAACCGGACTCAGGAATGATTTTAGCGATTTGTCTTGAAGGTCAAAGGTCACGTAAAATTTCTTAAATGCTCAATGTGCAATCTGTATAGACAATAAGAAATAAGGAGAGCTGGTGGGTTTTCAGGATGTCTACAAGATCCCCTGGTTGTGCCCAATATCCCTCCTATTAGGCAGGACCAGATTAGATACAGTATGAAAGCATTGTGTATCCTCATCACGTCGTGACATCTGTCTCCATGACTGCCACCGGGATAGCACTAGTTGCTAAAAGTCACCGCAATAAAAATGTCATACATCTTGCTGTCGTCCACAAAAAAAGGAAGATTTGCCAACACTCAGTCCCATGGATGTCACATAAAACGTAACTTTCAGTATCAGCTATATTGGCCCTTGTGTTGGGTCCCTGCTGCAGGCTGTGGCTAGGACAGGCAAGTTAATGTACAGCAAACTCCCCCATTTCCTGCAAGCAGTGCTTGTTCTCCCCGCGGCTCCCCTGTACCTCATTGTAGAAGTATATTTGACCACCACAGCAACTAGTTCTGTCTCAATTGGCTATAAGTTTTTTATCTTTGCCTGGACTCTGTTCCTTTTCTTTATGGCTCTGCTCCTGACTCCTGACCCTGACCTTGACTTTGTTCCTGAATATCTCTCCTGCTCACCCTTTGGATTGTTTGCCTGTTACCTGTTGCTTGACTCCTGGCTCTGACATATGACTGCCGAAGCAACCAGTGCTTCTTTATGACTTTACCCAGACAGCTGATTTAAAGAGACCTACATCTTGTCTCATTTGCCTGCAGGTTTTATCTTAGCCTGGACCCTATCCCTATTTTATAGCTCTGTTCCTGACTCCTGACCCTGACCTTGTCTTTGTTCCTGATATCATTCCTTCACACCCTTTGGATTGTCTGCCTGGTACCTGTTGTTTCTACTCCTGGCTCTGACCTCTGTCTGTCTCCTGACTATGCTGCCATCTCATTATTTAGTTTATTCCATTCTCAGCTATCCTGGCCCTTAGTTTGGGTCCCTGCTGCAGGCTGTGGCTAGGCAAACTAAAGGGCACTGACCTGACATTTTCTGCAAGCAGCATCTGATTTTCCCCAGCTCTCCTGCTCCTCACTCTATGACTCTGATCCTGACCTTAACTGTGTTCCTGAATATCACTCCTGCTCCCTCTTTGAATTGTCTTCCTGGTACCTGTTGTTGTACTCCTGACTATGCTCTATTCTTATTCTCTGGCTTGTGATATTCTGACTAGTGTCCTAATGATGAACTTTGGCCACTAACTATGCTATTGTTTTATCTGCACTATTGTCACTAATCGGTGACCTGGACTAGCACTAAGAGTGACGAACAGGGAGACTCCTCCGACTTCACATCCCAGGCTAGCTTAGACAGTCCACATCTGCAGTAAAGGTACCTTAAGTGTCTTTCCCTCCTTTTTGCTATTTAATAAGGTGTATTTAAGGAATTACTTGTGGCGAAAGGTTCAGGATTGGTAGTGAAGTTCACCACATTAAGACTAGACAGAGCGACTCGTGGTGCATTTCTAGAAAAACAATCCAATACTACCCCTTTAAGGGAAAGATTCCCCCTGCAAAAGTAACAATACTCCTCACAAGACGGTGAACACTTCCTCTTTAAAACCTAAACTTAGATATTTTCTCCTTTCTAAATAACAACTGGATGTTTTACACAAATGACTTTGCAGAGAGTTGGTCTTGCCAAGTTACGCAGCGGTAATAAAACGATCCTAAAGGACAATGTTTTATGAGTAGTGCAGATTTTGCAGTTGATTTCATTATCGTTGCGAGCTGTGATGTGCCACCGGCAAGTCCGCACTTTGGGTGATTCTCTTAGAACATTCTTACAAATCTGCATATAACAATATTGGTAGAAATCTTCTCATCTACAATGCACTTTACCCTGGGTTAATGCGATTGGGATATGCGGTGCCATATAAAGCTTATGATATAGCTATAGGGAACGACTTGCTGAGACCACAATTGAAATTTGACTTTTAAGAAACTATTACTGAGGCTATTTACTTTTTTGAGGACTTAAAGGGATTTTCCAGGGTCAGAATATAGATGGCCTACTCTCAGATCACTCAGGTCAAGCTCTCCGCTCCATGATCAATGGTCTATAGGGACCAGGGAGTTTATATCATTTGTATAGGAGCGGCTAAGTTGTGCATTCAAGTTAAAGGAGTTTTCCAGGCAAAATGATAAAAGGATACCTACTCCTGGTTCGATGTTCCTGTATCGGTTGCCCCATTCCATTCTGTGCCCTCACTGGTTGGGCCAGAAGTGAAGCGGCTCAGATGACTGTTGTGGCCAGTCACTGACTGTAGTGGTCCCATGTTGGCTACCAGTGATGTATTGTCAACGATATTCAACATGTGCCCAGTGAGGCCAATGACTGGCTGCAGCCAGAGTCGCTTCATTTCCTACCATCCAATATGGGCATAGATTGAAATGGGGGACTCAACACCAGAACGAAGGATCAGGGGAGGTGAGTATTGTTTTTTTTTTAAACACCCCCTATGTTTTTCAGTTTGACTGGAAAACAACTTTTTTTGGGACAAAGCTGTACTACCCTCCCCAACCATTAGATGGCGTGCAATGGCATGAAGATGGCGTGCAATATAAACAGTGAATAGGATGCAGTGCCCCAAAGCCCCTTCGAATGTCAGGATCGCCAATATCATATTGATGGTTTCCTGAACCTCTAAAACCCCTTAAATTGTATCCTCTGGTTGTGCAAAGAATATAGCAAAATATTCACAAATCACAAAACATATTGCACAAAAAAATGCAACTATTTCCCGTTATTCAGCACCATATCTATTTATCTCAATGACTCCTTATTTATAATTTTGAGCATCAGAATTGAGTCCATAGGATTTAGATACTTTAAGAACATCTCGGGTGTTTTCCTATTAAAAAATATTGTTGATCGTAACTTAATTTTTACATAAATTTTCGGTTACATTGTCAGTGTATCCTAAGCAAAAGATTTACCCAATAGTCTTTCACGGATGTAAAATGGATGAGAATATTGAGTGGAAGGAGCTCTGTTCTTCTTGGAGTTTTTCTAAGCTCTTCATCCCCGATTACTGTACATAAAGCATTTTCCCAAAATAAATATGACCGATGATTCTAAGCTCCTTAGATTCCTCCATTGTGTGTGAAGCATTCGCCATATATTTTGATATATTTCGCACTGAATCGGTTTGTATTTTGGTTTTACTGAGCTTTTAACTGAGGAAAAAATAAAATCAATAGCCATCCCCGTAAAATAATCCTCTCTATTTCACACTCATGTACGGAATATTAGAAAAGTATTCGGGACATTTAGCCAGTTAAAACAATGCTGCTCCGAGTCGGCTGAGTAAATACATTTATTTTCCGCATTTACCGACTCCTTTTATTGAAGCTGTATTCACGAGACTGGAAAATAAGATCAGGTCAACCCAATAGGATTCTTTCAGAGAAAATTAGAATATTCATCGGATGTAAAGAAGATTCGGCATAGCTGAGCGGATCATGCCAATTTTTATGACGCTTAATTTTCTTTCATGTTGAATTTCATAATTTAGCTGTTGCACATTGTATGATGCGGGAGAATTGACTCGTTTAATTGTAGGGAGCTGGATGGTATTAAAAAAGAAAATTGCAAACAGAGATGGGGGGAAGGGCTGCATAGGCAATATGTTTTTGTCTTGGGTTATTGGAATATATAATTTCTAGAAATATTTCAGTCGCTGACACAAAACAGATTTGTTCGAGCAGAAAGCGTCGGGCTGAAAGATAAACAAGAAATCCAAAAAATTGTCGAAGCAATAGATGACGTCAGCGGAGATTGGAGAGGGTCTGGTCCTGACCCGTTCTTTACAAAGCCATAGGAGTAGATTTTGAGGTCAAGATCTCCATTGTAATGTACCCATAGAGCCTGCGGTAACAAAGCAATTCTTAAAAGAAGCATTTCCACAAAAAATTTATCCTCAAGCCTGTTAGAAAAGTACAAAATATAAATTGTAGCGAAGGTTATCTTTAGGGATGAGTGAACTGGTTCGAAAGGAGCCGGTAAAACCCATCGTTTTTGGGGTTTACAAATCACTAAGAACTTTTATACTCTGATCGTAGGCCGGCCATACTCACCGGTTTTGGGCTCCGATGTCATTACTCTTAGATGCAAGAATAATGATACTAGCGCACCCCACAGTCCCCTAAGGCCACTGATGTTATTCAGGAGGAAGCAAGAGGCCCGAAGAGGACCCCAAGGCACTGCAATGAGTATGAGAAATGACTGTTTATTATATTTACTCACCTCCCCTGGGCATCTAGTTATTATACCCCGGGGTCTGAAGGGACCAGTTCAGACCAAACAAGTTTGGCCCAAAATGAGCCCACAAATATTTGGTAAAATTAATCTTACGTAGTTCGCCCAACACTAGTTATCTTTTATCGTAGATTGTACTTGGGAATTATCAGCTCTATTTTTGGTCCTCAGCTGTGTCATGTGACCGGCAATTTGACTCCCCAACTGAAACAGGACAGGAAGTCAGTTTCTCCATTCATTCCTATGAGAGCCTCAATGTGAGTCCCATAGGAAAAGATAGAAACTGGCACAATCTTGTCAGGCCAACTAGGTCCAATCCTAAATGTTCCTGGCACAAGCATAAATGTTTGGTAAGTGGGAGCCCCAGAGGTGTCCTTGGCTATTACTATAATTTACAATTTAATAATAATTTTTTGGTCTGCTCTGTTGATATAACAGGTGAGGACCCCTAATGCTCCTAAATAATGGAGGTCAAACATTTTTATTGCTTCCTAGAGATACCTCATAAATGTCAATGTTCTAGAAGCCCTTTTGGTTTATCCTCCCATTACTTGATGAACATGGTGTCCATTGTGTCGAACACTAGCCGCTTCTCAGTGTTCACATAGAGACATCAGAAACTCAGAATTTATATCTCAATGTGTTTTTATTTGGATTTGGGCAAGGAGAAATTGGATTTAACCTAAAATTTGCATTGGAAATCAAGAGACTTTTTGCCTGCAGTGGACGGATCCTAGGCACCACACCTACAGGACATCATGAATATTTCATCTAGAAGCGTGCCTCTTTATTATATACTCCAAATATCTTCCCGCTCTGGTAATACAGGCCCTCGAGGGAATATGAATCATCCTTGTGAGACCTGATAAACAGCTTAAGAAACCCTTTCTTTGGAGTGTGACTCTGTCAGCAGTAGATCGTTCTGCTTCAATTTGTTTTCATGAATATTTTGACAGGTGAATTATTCATGTACATGACCTTTTCAAAAACTGAACACTCCCCTAGCAATGGCGAGAGCAACACGTTGATGCAAAATATCAGCTGGCACAACCGCTAAGCTCCTTCCCCATATTGTTTGGGTATGTTGAGGTCTCCAGTGGTGACATCTGCAAGGTGGAGATGGTTAGAAGACCCAGAGAAGAACATTATCTTTGACAATAGTAGTTGTGTTATCGAGAGATGAAAAAATATTGGAAATATTCCCCAACTACAAGCAATCTCGTATCCTTTGTGTGGAGAAATGGAAGATACTGTTTCTACTGTTATTGTAACAAATTTGGAAGAACATGAGCTTGCAACGTATGCTATCAATTCAACAAAAGTGCTGGAAACACGGCAATGGTCGGTTACTAGTCAAAGTATGGTGGAGGGTCTACTGTAAGTTGGGTTCAGTAGAAACCCATGGAGACTTGCTCTAGGTTGAAGGGGATATCTAGGTTTTTAAAAATTGTTGAATTATCCTTAAGATAGGCCATCAATTTTAAGATTGATAGGGTCTGAGTCTTGGGACTACTGCCGTAGATCAGCTCTGTCCTGAAGGACACAACTCTTGGCCTTGTTCACTTGTACTACTGGTGGTTATTGGTACTGCTGGGTCACTGCCACTAGTAAAAGTACGGTGAGTGAGCTGTGCCCGACAATACAGGGAGCCGTGCACTCATCTGCCCCCATTGATCTAAAATCTAATATCTTAAGGATACGGCATCACTTTTTAAAGGGTGGATCACCCCTTTAAGTTTGTAAGGCTCTGCCCACACTTCCATTAGAGGGTTCATCATATTTGTTGAGAGAAGTTGTGCTGCATGCCACACTATTCTTCCTGGCAAACTTTGTACCTGGATAGGTTTTTACCCTCTTGAGGACACAGCCAATTTTTTACTTTTTTGCAGTTTACTTCCTACTTTCGGAGAGCCAAACTTTTTATATTTATTCATCAGCCAAAAAAAATAATTTGCTTTCTTTGCAGATTAAGTTGCAATTTTTGATTACAAAATTGTATAGGAAAAAAAAATTCTGGGGTGGAATGAGAAATACAAAGCAAATCAGCCATTATTTGGGTTTCTTTTGAAAACATTCACAGTGTGATAAGAATGGCTTGTAATATTTATTCTGTGAGTCAGTCTGATCAAGCCATGCCGAATGTGTACAGGTTGTTAAGCTTTACTACTTCTTAAAGAATAAAAAAAAATTTGAAAATAAATTGCTTTGCATCAACATATTCTTGAACCCAAAACTTAGAGAATTGTGTGAGGGATAGTTTTGTTTTTGTGGGAAAGCATTACATTTTTTTTTTTTTGTTGTTGTTAAAAGATTCAAATTTTTACCTTTTTTTTTTTTTTTTGAGGGAGGGGGGCAAGGTCACCAAAATGACAATGCCATTTTTTTAAAAATCTTTTTGTTATTTATCTGTAAAAAGAGATTATGTGCTCTCTAGTTTATTCTTTTAATTCTCTAAGGCAGGGGTGTCAAACTCATTTTCGCCGGGGACCACTTCAGCCTCACGGGGTACCTTGAAGGGCCAAGATTATTTTACACATGTATAAAAGTAACTTCTTAACAGTTAAGCGAGCTATTAAGCAGTAGTTACATTTGTACATTACTACTATTACAATCAGCCCTTTGAGGGCAACCAGGAAGAACATAATGTATTGTTAAAACCTAAGACATTGGCATGTTACATAGTATTATAGTAGTTATATTCTTGTACATAGGAGCAGTATTATAGTAGTTATATTCTTGTACATAGGAGCAGTATTATAGTAGTTATATTCTTGTATATAGGAGCAGTATTATAGTAGTTATATTCTTGTACATAGGAGCAGTATTATAGTAGTTATATTCTTGTACATAGGAGCAGTATTATAGTAGTTATATTCTTGTACATAGGAGCAGTATTATAGTAGTTATATTCTTGTACATAGGGGCAGTATTATAGTAGTTATATTCTTGTACATAGGAGCAGTATTATAGTAGTTATATTCTTGTACATAGGAGGTAGTATTATAGTAGTTATATTCTTGTACATAGGAGTATTATAGTAGTTATATTCTTGTACATAGGAGTAGTATTATAGTAGTTATATTCTTGTACATAGGAGCAGTATTATAGTAGTTATATTCTTGTACATAGGAGGTAGTATTATAGTAGTTATATTCTTGTACATAGGACCAGTAGTATTATAGTAGTTATATTCTTGTACATAGGAGCAGTATTATAGTAGTTATATTCTTGTACATAGGAGCAGTATTATAGTAGTTATATTCTTGTACATAGGAGCAGTATTATAGTAGTTATATTCTTGTACATAGGGTTAGTATTATAGTAGTTATATTCTTGTACATAGGAGGCAGTATTATAGTAGTTATATTCTTGTACATAGGAGGCAGTATTATAGTAGTTATATTCTTGTACATAGGAGCAGTATTATAGTAGTTATATTCTTGTACATAGGGTCAGTATTATAGTAGTTATATTCTTGTACATAGGAGCAGTATTATAGTAGTTATATTCTTGTATATAGGGGCAGTATTATAGTAGTTATAATCTTGTACATAGGAGTAGTATTATAGTAGTTATATTCTTGTACATAGGAGCAGTATTATAGTAGTTATATTCTTGTATATAGGAGCAGTATTATAGTAGTTATATTCTTGTACATAGGGTCAGTATTATAGTAGTTATATTCTTGTACATAGGTGCAGTATTATAGTAGTTATATTCTTGTATATAGGAGCAGTATTATAGTAGTTATATTCTTGTACATAGGAGGTAGTATTATAGTAGTTATATTCTTGTATATAGGAGCAGTATTATAGTAGTTATATTCTTGTACATAGGGGGCAGTATTATAGTAGTTATATTCTTGTATATAGGAGCAGTATTATAGTAGTTATATTCTTGTACATAGGAGCAGTATTATAGTAGTTATATTCTTGTACATAGGAGTAGTATTATAGTAGTTATATTCTTGTACATAGGAGGCAGTATTATAGTAGTTATATTCTTGTACATAGGAGCAGTATTATAGTAGTTATATTCTTGTACATAGGAGCAGTATTATAGTAGTTATATTCTTGTACATAGGAGTAGTATTATAGTAGTTATATTCTTGTACATAGGAGGCAGTATTATAGTAGTTATATTCTTGTACATAGGAGGTAGTATTATAGTAGTTATATTCTTGTACATAGGAGGCAGTATTATAGTAGTTATATTCTTGTACATAGGGGCAGTATTATAGTAGTTATATTCTTGTATATAGGAGCAGTATTATAGTAGTTATATTCTTGTACATAGTAGGTCAGTATTATAGTAGTTATATTCTTGTACATAGGAGCAGTATTATAGTAGTTATATTCTTGTACATAGGAGTAGTATTATAGTAGTTATATTCTTGTACATAGGTGCAGTATTATAGTAGTTATATTCTTGTACATAGGTGCAGTATTATAGTAGTTATATTCTTGTACATAGGAGGTAGTATTATAATTGTTATATTCTTGTACATAGGAGCAGTATTATAGTAGTTATATTCTTGTACATAGGGGCAGTATTATAGTAGTTATATTCTTGTACATGTTTTGCTTTCAGGTATTTTCAGCATTAAGTCTTCCAAGTCCAAATCAATAGACGTGACTCTAGCTGGCACTCAGAAGGTTAAACAATTATCAGTTAAGCTCTTAATTGATCCTTTAAATGATTTGTCATTCCATCAATGTTTTCTTCTGTTGGACAATCTTTAAGGTTTCCTATCTATTGAGACACAACATTCACACATTCTCATTCACATGTGTCCTGTCATGAGTAATCCAACTATTGTCTTCTAAATTTGTCCCCTGGACAATGATGTGTGGAGATGTTCAGCCCTTTGTTCTATCTCTGACTATTTGGCATGAGATGAAGCAATGAATGCCAAATACTGAGTAGTCATGGACAAGATGAAGATGTGTCCCTGTGATATTAGCCTTCACACAGTGGTGGCATCTCAGCCGCACCGTGATTTGTTGCAGGTTGCGATACATTTTAGTGGCTCCTCTATTAATTCTGACTTTCATATTACTTGCTATGAGTTGAGATCACAGACTTGCAACCTCAAATATCCTTCAGTTTCTCCTTCGCTTTTAGAAAACATTGGGAGATAATTTTGAAGGTTATTTTTCAAGCTGCAGCAAAACAAAAGAATAATTTTTGCAAATTAATCTAGTTATAGCCTTTAGCACACAAAGGAATTTTATATCTCTGTTTACCCGGATTCCAGCAATTGTAACTTTTTTATTCTGACACTGACAGGGCTGTGTGTGGTCTGGATTTTTACAGGATGACTTCTTTTTTTTTTTTTTTTTTTTTTTGTTGGGGAGGGAGGCATTGTTGCATAAGGATATATTAGCACAAAAATAATGTTCATATCATCGCCTCCCCAGGTGTAACTTTTTTATTCTTTCATTTCTTTTATTGACACACTTCTGTAAGGTCTTGTTTTTTACAGGATGAGTTCTATTTTTTTTTTTGGGGTGGGGGGAGGACATTGTTGCATATGGCTATGTTAGCATAAAAAGTATTTTATATCCATGCTTCCCCAGTCATAACTTTTTTTTTCCTTCACTGACAGTGTTTTATAATACATATTATTTGGGGACAATACACAGAAATTATATTTCACTTTATGTTTAAATATTTTTTTTTAATTTTACTAAGTATTTTTAATTAATAGCTTCCCGGCCCTGAATATGCCTTAGGCTGAGGCCCCACGTTGCAGATTTTGCTGCGTTTTTTTGAGCCAAAGCTGAGAATGGCTACAAAAGATATGGGAAAGTTCTTATACTTTTCCCTTCTGCTCAATCCACTTCTGGCTTTGGCTAAAAAAAAAAAAAAAAATGGAGCAAAATCTGCAACAAAAAATGCTGCGTTTCCGCAACGTCAAGCTTTAGCTTTAATATTCTTTCAATGAACCCCAAGGTTGAAGTCCCCATTATACCTCTTTAAGCTTCTGGGCACTATAGCAATGTGAAAACTGTTACAATTAGTAATAGTGATTGTTCCGACTCTCCAGTAATTGCCTCCATTTTCATCAAGACCATTCCGAGAAATATTCAGGAAATTTTATTGAGCCCTGGAAGTCATTGTTCCTTAAAACCAAATAGGCAGACTTTGTTGTCAATAGGACCAGGTCTAAATTTTTCCAAAGTCATCTTTCCTATTTGTAAGACCAGAGGAAAATACAATACAGCAAACATGTCTGAAAATTACCCTAAAATCTTAACATGTCTAGAAATTACCTACAGGAACTTCCTTTTCTGCTACTGAATCCTTGTTGTGTTGATCCATATCACTGAGGTCATGGTTTTTAAGGGAGAATTTGGTGCCTGATGTAGCCCTGTATGGTGGCGCATAAATTACCTATAGGCAGATCGGCTTCTTTGAAATGCCATAATGTCTAGGGCTCCAAGTTTTTAGGGGCTTCATAAGCGACAAAATCTCAAAAGAATCAGGTTCGGCTCAAACCCAAAGTTTTGGGAAAATTGAGTTCGAATCCAGCTCGATCTGAATCAGTTTGCTCATTGCTAGTATTTATCCACCATGTCCATTTATACCGATCTCCCTGCCTAATTATGGAAAGAACCATAATCCTGCTCTGCGCTAATGTGAACATGGAAAGAAGAAGAACAACTAACTCCTTCACTTCTCTAGATGACCATAAACACTTTCATTGCTCTCGACCACCATGGACTCAACCACAAGGCTGGGACATACAGTGAATGGGAGCTGAAACACTATAGCCCAGCTTGTCTGTTTCCGTAAATCCCAGTGTGATGGGTTGGAACTATCTCCATAGAATCCAAAACTTCCTGCACTTGAAGCTCATTCTGTCTCCTATTTGTTTCCTAGGTATGTGTATGTGATTAAAGCATTGTATGGCGGTATTATATTTACTTTACATGGTTTCATTTGCCCTATGTGGGTACTGTATGGAAGTAATATTTGGCTAAGGGTATGATCACAATGACTTTGTCCACCACTGTACATGTTCTCCGCACACTGCTAACCCTTAAACTGGAAACAATCTGGGAAACATTGATGTCTCCTCCATTCCATTTATAAGCTGATGTTTAGCGCTGCACTTGGGGAGTAGAAGCATTTGTCAAACCTAAACGTCAAAATACTAAAGATATTTTTGGCAAAATTATATCCTAAGAATATATTCCCTGAGATACAATATCTACCCCCCCCCCCCCACACTGCAGCAGAAAATCTGCAGAAATGTAGATTCTGATAGGAGAAAACCAATTATCTGCCATTACCATCTAGTTTGGAAGTTAATGGCTTGAATAAAGCTGAAAACAATTACTGGTCCCCTGCATTGGTCAATAGTGTGACAGTGACCCATTAGAGGGGGCAACCCACAGAGCCTTTTGGCTGGTGATTTGTCACAGTCTCCCGGGTGTAGCCGGATGGTCCTGCGGGTATGCGGAGAATCCTGATCACATTTTCCTGAGTCAATAAACAGTGAGGTCCTGAGAACTGAAGTGATAAATGTATAGAAGGAAGCCGAAATGCAGGCGAATATTCTCTGCAGCTAGAACATGGAGTCTACATCGAAGTAGAAGCCTCTTTGTAGCTGTACATTTCCTTATGCCAGCTGGTGGTCTCTACAAGGAGAAACAATCTCCCACCCACACCCAGAAAGCTACTGTATGTGAAAGGGGTTTTCTGGGACTTAGGATAGATCATCCATATGTGATTGTGGGGGTCCAACAGCTGGGACTACAACAGATCAGCTGAGACCGCAGCTTTGCTTGGTATGGCAGCTCAGCCTCGTTCACTTGAATGGGACTGAGCTGCTACTGTACCATGTGACTGATATTCATTGACACAAGGTGACCATGAGCAGCGTGGCCTCTTCAAACATCTGATCGTCAGGATCTTAGGTCTCAGACTCCCACTGATCACATATTGATAACCTGTAAGTATAGGTCATCAAGATTTAGCTCCTAGAAAACCCCTTTAAGGGCTTCTCACCCAGCCAATTAATAACCTCCTCTGTACTGACAAGGGACAGAAATCCTTAACAGCTACAGATGGGTAATTCTTTCTTTTGGAGGAGTCTCTGGATTGACTAACATCCCTAGTAATGTATTAAAGCTCTTTGGAATAGTATCCCACAATAGACACCAATCTGCTGCCCATAGGACAGGGGATGAGCTCTGATGACTGTAACGCCAAGGCTCTGCACTTGCAGACATACTACCGTTCCCAGCAGACCTAGCTACCTGGTTACCTCTATGAGTGCTTCTGTTTTTTAAGGGTTAGTGTGTTCACCTGCTAAGCTTCCTTCTGCCAGTCCCTGACTACCTGTCTCTATGAAGTCTGCTTCTCTAGCCACACCTGGCCTGAGCAATGCTTTAGTCTCTGCTATATATCCCTGTGTGCACACGTCTTGTTGCCTGTATGATGAGCAATGCTCTATTCTGTTTGCTTCAATTTTCTGCATCCTGACCCGCTGTTTGGATGCTTGTTGTTCTATCTATATGACTGTCCTTCTATCTATATGACTGTCCTTCTATCTATATGACTGTCCTTCTGTCTATATGACTGTCCTTCTGTCTGTATGGCTGCCTTTCTGTATGTATGGGAATTACATTATTCTATTGCCTGGATACTCTAGTTTCTGCTGCGTGTAACCATATATGTCCTTCTGCTATGTATCCCTGTGTGGACGTGTATGTCCTTCTGCCATGTATCATGGACGCATGTCCTTCTGATATGATTCTTTTGTTTTGGGCTTCTGCCATGTATGCGCCTGTCTTTCCCCCTGAGCCTTCTGTTATGGATGTGTAGCCTCTGGGTTCCTCCATGTATTTACCTCTGCTACATTTAGTGGCCTTTGAAGCTTCTGTTGCAGACTTCTTCTTTAGTATGTATCTCTGCTATCTGTCCTGAAGTCCTGCCTTGGACTCCTGTGCAAGTACCTCTGTTCTGGTTGGTTCCAGTCCTGAACTTCTGTTTGTTCTTATTACCATACTTGTATATGACCTGCTTTGATTTTATTCTGTATTCACACTGTGTGCTGATTCTTTGGTGTGCCACACATAAGTCCTTGACCTGCCTAGTCAGCACTTTCTAAAACTTGGACCACTTGAAGAGGTAGTGGCTTGATGGTCCTCCTGCAGTGGAGTCCAGGTCCCTCAACAGGGGTTAAAAGGAATACTAGGAGACTATGGCCTCAGGAGTAGCCCTAAGCCAGACCCATTTAGTGACACAGTGGGTCCATATTGCTCAGTCTGTGACAATCACTAGAGGTCCAACTACTGGGTCCTCCCTTCAGTTGTGAGAGTTGTATCTGCAGGTGTCCTGTAACAGCGGTGCATATGCTCCATTCACTGAATAGAGTATGCACTCTATTTGTGTGGGGTACTTGGGGGTACTTATAAACCCTTGCTATGATTTGTGGGGGTCCCAGCAGATGGACCCTTGGGATCAAACATGAATTTCATATAGTATTAATAGGGGATGAGGGTCTATTGTAAGAAAACCCCTTTTACGGGGCAAACATTGACGCACACCTCCTATAGGTGGCATAGTGCCTGTAATACACCCTACAGCAGTTAACAGCCTCAGGAGAAACAATAACCCTTGGGATCTACTCTTAGGCAAGGGCCACATGATGACTTTGGCTGCAACTCCCATTGCGTAACCAAAGATTGCAGTGTTATTCGTTGACTCCTTCACTTATGTTAGTGAATGAAGTCGCATTGCAACACTCTTGGAGTCTCAATGTGACTCCTTTCACTAATCTTAGTGAAGAAGTCACAGGGCAGCATGGCGATTCTTGGTCCTGTGACGGGAGTCGTGGCCGAAGTTGCCATGTGGCCCTAGCCTTATATCATGGTTGAAGGTGAAGCCATTGTTGAGTTTTCATGATTTGTTGAGGTACAAAATCTTGGAGACAGGCTCCACGTTGATCCATCTAAGGAATCAAATGAGCAAAAGAGTGCTGAAATTTGTGCAAACTTTACAAAATTACAAATACTTGGGAGCTAATTTCAAAATTCAAAAATGGACATTTTTCTCAAATGAAATTTTAAGAGCATTCGAAAGCAAACTGGAAAAGTGATCAATCTAAGGTTGACTGTTCAATTGATCTTATGCTGAATTGACAATAGACATCCACAGTTTTACCCCATAAACTCCTGCATATGGTGTATATAAGGTTTAATTGTCACCTTTTACTGCTATGTCAATTGAAATAATACTAGGGATGTAGAATGTAGAATGTAACATTTTCCATGCAATAGAGGAAAATCAATCAGGAATTGATTGCAGTTGTTTCTCAAGATTACAAAGACAAGTTGAACACCCGACTCATTCTCTGCTGGTATTAATTACTGCTCCTCTAGGCCGCGCTACTGATTCCTCCCTATTGATTTAAAGAAATCCCAGAACTTTACCAGAGAGTGACAAACATTTTGGATTCTACATCAGTACAATGGTATTATTATAGTTACAACATACTTTTGTACATACAGTAGGAGGTAGTATTATAGCAGTTATATTCTTGTACATAGGAGCAGTATTATAGTAGTTATATTCTTGTACATAGGAGGTAGTATTATAGTAGTTATATTCTTGTACATAGGAGGTAGTATTATAGTAGTTATATTCTTGTACATAGGAGGTAGTATTATAGTAGTTATATTCTTGTACATAGGGGCAGTATTATAGCAGTTATATTCTTGTACATAGGAACAGTATTATAGTAGTTATATTCTTGTACATAGGAGCAGTATTATAGTAGTTATATTCTTGTACATAGGGAGCAGTATTATAGTAGTTATATTCTTGTACATAGGGGCAGTATTATAGTAGTTATATTCTTGTACATAGGAGGTAGTATTATAGTAGTTATATTCTTGTACATAGGAGCAGTATTATAGTAGTTATATTCTTGTACATAGGAGGTAGTATTATAGTAGTTATATTCTTGTACATAGGGGCAGTATTATAGTAGTTATATTCTTGTACATAGGAGTAGTATTATAGTAGTTATATTCTTGTACATAGGAGCAGTATTATAGTAGTTATATTCTTGTACATAGGAGTAGTATTATAGTAGTTATATTCTTGTACATAGGAGCAGTATTATAGTAGTTATATTCTTGTACATAGGAGCAGTATTATAGTAGTTATATTCTTGTACATAGGAGCAGTATTATAGTAGTTATATTCTTGTACATAGGAGCAGTATTATAGTAGTTATATTCTTGTACATAGAAGCAGTATTATAGTAGTTATATTCTTGTACATAGGAGCGGTATTATAGTAGTTATATTCTTGTACATAGGAGCAGTATTATAGTAGTTATATTCTTGTACATAAGAGCAGTATTATAGTAGTTATATTCTTGTACATAGGAGCAGTATTATAGTAGTTATATTCTTGAACATAGGAGCAGTATTATAGTAGTTATATTCTTGTACATAGGAGCAGTATTATAGTAGTTAAATTCTTGTACATAGGAGCAGTATTATAGTAGTTATATTCTTGTACATAGGAGCAGTATTATTGTAGTTATATTCTTGTACATAGGAGCAGTATTATAGTAGTTATATTCTTGTACATAGGAGCAGTATTATAGTAGTTATATTCTTGTACATGGAGTAGTATTATAGTAGTTATATTCTTGTACATAGGAGCAGTATTATAGTAGTTATATTCTTGTACATAGGAGCAGTATTATAGTAGTTATATTCTTGTACATAGGAGCAGTATTATAGTAGCTATATTCTTGTACATAGGAGGTAGTATTATAGTAGTTATATTCTTGTACATAGGAGCAGTATTATAGTAGTTGCATTCTTGCACATAGGAGGTAGTATTATAGTAGTTATATTCTTGTACACAGGAGATAGTATTATGGTAGTTATATTCTTGTACATAGGAGCAGTATTATAGTAGTTATATTCTTGTACATAGGAGCAGTATTATAGTAGTTATATTCTTGTACATAGGAGCAGTATTATTGTAGTTATATTCTTGTACATAGGAGCAGTATTATAGTAGTTATATTCTTGTACATAGGAGCAGTATTATAGTAGTTATATTCTTGTACATAGTAGTATTATAGTAGTTATATTCTTGTACATAGGAGCAGTATTATAGTAGTTATATTCTTGTACATAGGAGCAGTATTATAGTAGTTATATTCTTGTACATAGGAGCAGTATTATAGTAGCTATATTCTTGTACATAGGAGGTAGTATTATAGTAGTTATATTCTTGTACATAGGAGCAGTATTATAGTAGTTATATTCTTGTACATAGGAGCAGTATTATAGTAACTATATTCTTGTACATAGGAGGTAGTATTATAGTAGTTATATTCTTGTACATAGGAGCAGTATTATAGTAGTTATATTCTTGTACATAGGAGGTAGTATTATAGTAGTTATATTCTTGTACATAGGAGGCAGTATTATAGTAGTTATATTCTTGTACATAGGAGCAGTATTATAGTAGTTATATTCTTGTACATAGGAGCAGTATTATAGTAGTTATATTCTTGTACATAGGAGCAGTATTATAGTAGTTATATTCTTGTACATAGGGGTCAGTATTATAGTAGTTATATTCTTGTGCATAGTAGATAGTATTATAGTAGTTATATTCTTGTACATAGGGGCAGTATTATTTTAGTTATGTTCTAATACATAGGAGCAATATTATAGTAGTATAGTCTTTTACTATGGTTGTACAGCATTTTTGCACATGAGGCAGTAATAGCATAGTTATATTCTTGTGCATACAGTAGTGGGCAGTATTATCATAGTTTGGTTGTACTCCTATGCAGCAGTATTTTATGTATATTTTTTCTTCCATATAGTTACTATAATATTCATACATTTATACCTTTTCAACAATGTAAACCTAAATTATGACCAAACTTTTCCTGTTGTCTGTAACAAATCAAAATGAAATGGTTAAAAAATAGTTAAAAGAAAAACATAAATAAAATTGATTTTCTTAAATCTCTCCGTCTAGAATCCAATGGAGTGAATGTGCTGACCAGTGCTTTACTTACTAGTCGGTGACACAAGATTCTACAGTCTTAGAAAACTAAAAACAAATTCTAAAAAAAAATCATTACAGATGTCTTAAAGGGCAACCCCTTAGGGAATGTGGCCTGCCTGGGTAGATTTACGGCAAGTTCCCAGCTTAACTGGCTTTTCAACACAATCATCTACTGTAGTTATGAGGCCAATCTATGCTAAATCATTTTGAGCCTCCTTTAGTGCTGAGATATCATAGTAACAGATGATACGTCAAACAAGCAAAGATAAGCGGAGAATTAATGGCCTCGGACCTCTGAAAGTCTCCATGTGATCATTTTTGATCTCTTAGGAAAACGTGATATATTCTGTCTGTCTGGCGCAGCCAATGCCGATGCAATATGTGCCCTATTTTAAGGATGAGCAAATCATTTTTCAGTAGATGAGGGGAGAGATAAATAACAAGCGGGGATTTTCACTATTGTTTGAGCTAAAATCATCACAATAACCCAATGAACAGCCAAAAAAACACCATTTTGAAATTCGATATTCTATAATAGTGGAAAAATGAGAAGAAGACAATTTCTCAGAATTTTTACAGCCTACAATATAATTTGTCAAGAAGAACATCACCAGTGACGTTCCCGGGTTACCGTAGAAATATTGAACGCATCTTACTAGGGAATCAGCCGCCCATTGATTGTAAAGGGGGGAATGAATCTTGAGTATAGGATGGATTGACTGGGCTAATAAACAAAAATAAAGACAGATACGGCATTTACGAGGAGCGCAATTATTTCTGAGCACCATTCAATCTGTGAGCGGAGTCATCGCGACTTGTGATCCCACAATTTATTCTCAAAACAAATGGAGACTGATTACACTGACTGAGGATGGAAGGGGCTGCCCGGGGAGGGGCTGGGGGTGTCACGTGACCAATATATTTGTGGGGAAAAATGTGAAATTTTCAATTTATTTATTAAAACCAGATAGTGAAATTTTTCACTATTTCTAACCTGTTTTTATTTTCTGATTTTTTTATTTTTATTCTATTTTCTGTACTTGATCACGGGGACGGCCATCTTGCCTGAGATTCTCCTGTGCTCTGTTCACAGCATTTAGCAATATGCTTTACAGCACAGTCATGGCCATAGACTGGAGACACTGTGCAGAGCAAGGGGAGGATATAAGCTGTGGCATCATCTATTATCAGTAGTGATGTAATGATGGGTCAGTGGTGTTATCTATAGAGGTTTTACAGTCTATTGCAATCCTGACTGTGATGTAAATGAGATGATTGCTGCAAAGGATACATTGCTGCATCATTAGGCTTAGTGATCAGGTGAAATTTTTGTTTTATATACATACACATGTGGACAAAATTGTTGGTCCCCTCTCTCGTTTAATGAAAGAAAAACCCACAATGGTCACAGAAATAACTTGAATCTGATAAAACTGGAACTTGCCAAACTACATGTTGACAAGCCACAAAGCTTCTGGGAGAATGTCCTATGGACAGATGAGACAAAAATTGAAATTTTTGGCAAGGCACATCAGCTCTATGTTCACAGACGGAAAAATGAAGCCTATCTTGAAAAGAACACTGTCCCTACTGTGAAACATGGAGGAGGCTCTGTTATGTTCTGGGGCTGCTTTGCTGCATCTGGCACAGGGTGTCTTAAATCTGTGCAGGGTACAATGAAATCTCAAGACTATCAAGGGATTCTAGAGAGAAATGTGCTGCCCAGTGTCAGAAAGCTTGGTCTCAGTCGCAGGTCATGGGTCTTGCAACAGGATAATGACCCAAAACACACAGCTAAAAACACCCAAGAATGGCTAAGAGGGAAACATTGGACTATTCTGAAGTGGCCTTCTATGAGCCCTGACCTAAATCCTATTGAGCATCTTTGGAAGGAGCTGAAACATGCCGTCTGGAAAAGGCACCCTTCACACCCGAGACACCTGGAGCAGTTTGCTCATGAGGAGTGGCCAAAATCCCTGCTGAGAGGTGCAGAAGTCTCATTGACAGTTACAGGAATCGTCTGATTGCAGGGATTGCCTCAAAAGGTTGTGCAACAAAATATTAAGTTAAGGGAACCATCATTTCTGTCCAGGCCTGTTTCATGAGTTTTCTTTTTTTTAAAATTTGTTGAAGCCTGGTTGGAAAGCAATGTCTGACTTTCATTTGTTCATTTTCATAGAATTTTTATATATTATTACTTTTGTCAGATTCAAGTTATTTCTGTGACCATTGTGGGGTTTTCTTTCATTAAACGAGGGAGGGGAACAACAATTTTGTACACTTGTGTAAGTTTGTAGTGTGGATTTTTCTGAAAATATTGTTCAATGTCTGTGCATTGCTACAGGTGCTAAATAATATTGTACGGTATAAACATCTGTAGATGATCTTCAACAGTTTTATTGGCTAGATAGCCAAAGACTTGGGGCTTAAAATGTATGTTTTTGGATTCATAATATTAGCATTAGAGCTACAATTTAGACTTCCCTGGTTTTATGTTATACTCTGTTCAAAGTGCCATTAGGGACTTCATCTAGAGCCTTAGTCAGCACTACTGTCAGATTCGGCTTGAAGAATAATGCTGCACGCAGTGTATTTTTTCCTGTGACACTACAGGACACTACAATGGATCCTCATTTTAAGTCAAGAAAGTCTATTGGGTGCCGGAGATATTTTTTGCGTGAGGTATCTGGTTTCCGGAAAAGGAAAGGACAACTACAAGAGAAAGGTAAACTGAACCTTCAGAAGTCTATAGCTAGCCCATGGACTATAGACGTTAAGCTGACCATACATATTACATTCAAATTAGGTAAATACAACCTCAGATGAACAAAATCACATGAAAATTTACCCTGTGTCATTTATTAAAAAATAAAGCGAAAATTGAGAAGCAGCGTTGAAACATTAGAATGCGGTTTGCAGGTTTGGAGAATTCAAGTGAGTGTTAACACAATGCCGAGGAGGAAAGATATCAGCAATGATCTTAGGGAAGCAATTGTTGCTGTCCATCAATCTGGAAAGGGTTATAGAAACAATTTAAAGTTCATCATTCTACAGTGAGAAAGATTATTCACAAGCGGAAAACATTTATGACAGTTGACAATCTGCCTAGGAGTGGACATTGTAGAAAAATGACCCCAAGGAGAGACCATACAGTATAAAGATAAAGCTCAAAGAAATTGCAAAAAACTCATGAACTACTTTTAAGACTCTACAGGCCTCAGTTAGTATTGTAAATTATCAAGTTCAAGACAGTACAATTAGAAAGAGACTGAACAAGTCTGGCTTGTGTGGAAGGTTTGTCAGGAGAAAGCATCTTCTATCGAGCTGAAGAAGCATTTTGTCACCTATCTATAGTGCACGACCAGCATAAAGGATTATCCAGGGTAAAGCAGTCCCCAGTCCTCCGATGTCTCCCAGGTCCTGCTGCTCTGGTGTCCTTTACCGGCAGAAGTCCACGCCGCACGTGACTCAGTGGCCAAAGGAAAGGAAACGGGACATCACATGCGATGGGGACTTCCATGGAAGAGCAAAAAAAAATGAAACTTAAGGCCTTATATATAAAAAAAAAAAACAAAAACGGTTATCCTCGACAACCCCTTTAAGAATCTCAAAAGCTTTACAAATCAAGAGTTGGTAGATGTCATTATTTCTCATGTCACCCGTTTTATACATTGGGGAGAACCTTAGTGTCTCGTGCTCCATGTGATTTGGATATTTTTATGTTATGCTATACATCATTAATCATTTTATATTACATTGTTTCCCTTTGCCTTTTGTCAAAAGCAATAAACAGAACAAAATTTAGTCTTGTTCTAGTGGTTTTTTTCTTGCCCTACTTTCAAAAATTTCCTTGCAAAATGTCTTTCCTTTTTCACCTCACGGATCTTCCACAATTCTGCTCTGCGGAGATCTCAATCTGTAAATATCCTACAGACAGCACTTCTGTAAATGTGTAGCCTGCAGTATGATTTGTGTGCGGCGGGGGGGGGATTGTTTTCTTTACGCGCTGCCAAGCGTTGGCTCATCTTTATGTTGCATTTGCACATGTTGACCAAGGAGAAGAGGAATTTGTTTGGACGACAACACCAGCGTGGACAAATGCTAGTGTCACTTCTCTAACTAACTCCTTCAGACTCTACGCTGGACCAAGCCCAGTCATGGCAAACAATACCATCGCGGTTGTAAATCTATTCCATCTTGGCGGTGGCTTAATTTTGTCAGCATATTTATTTCAGGCAGCCTGTTAGAAAGTAGATATGTCACTATGCTCTGAAGAAAGATGGGACATCTGTCCCGTAATGTTCACTTGGGTCAAAACAGGCCATCGTTATTCCTTCCAAAAAGACTGACCTTTTGGCAACTTTATACTAATGGGACTTATTATTTTTGTATACTAGAGCAGAGTGATTTCCAGTCTAGTGTTGTAGCTATAAAGAATGCAGATTATTTGTGCCAACCTCCTCGGTATTCACGACTGCCAACTTTCCCATTAGGAGACCAGGACAGATGAACATAGTCCAAGGACCTAATATAACTTGTATTACGTCTCAAGCAAACACCTGCAGTATGGATCTGTACAAGTTACAAGTTTTATGGATCCAAATTCTGGCTGCCATGCTACACTGTATCATTTTTGTATAATTCATATGAAGTCTATTGGACGCCATGTTGCAGAGCAATAGTTATAGGGTAGAATAACACCCTAATACAGTACTCTATGGAGGCACCATGTGGGAGGGACATTGAATGGGCTACAGTATGGGATAGAACAGGTTTAACAAGGAATACAAATCATAAACATTTCACTTAGAGCAATGAGGACCACCCAACAGTTTGAGGATCATATAGAGACCTTTCCATCTGGAAAACAGTGGGCATCTGAAATCACAGTCTTTACTTTCTTCTTTATCTATGATCTAGAGATCGCAGACTCGATTTTCATTAAATTACATTGTAATAAAGTTCCCTATTAAGTGGACCAGAATGGTAATTTTACTATCATCCTGACCCGTAAACTCAACCATGGTATATATAGGCAAGTGGAAAGGACTAGGAGGAACTAGGAAATAGAAGCCTCTAGGTGGTGGTTGACCTAAGGCAATTTCCCTTCACATAACCCCAGTTCTGCACCTCAATCGCCACATTGTTTTGTGCCAGTTGGGCCCTTATTAAGACTGGTGATCGAAACGCCAGTCTTTACACATCTGCCCCATAGTTCCTGTGTGTCGGAGGATACATTTATATGGAGTTCTTCTTTAAAGTCAATGAAGGAAAAAGTTGCCAAATTGATAACAAATAAAGGTATGAATATATTTTTGCCAAACATTCCAATTCCGCAAACACAAATTGGTATTTTTCCTAAGTATTTTTTCTCAACGTTTTAAGTCTGACCCTTGTGCACTCAAGGTCTTAAAAAAGAGAAAATCCTTCACATTCCAGCAGATGCTCCAGACTACCACACCTAGCAAAGCACACAGCAATTTCTTCCAAGTTTACCCAAGTGCGTTGTGATATTTCAAGGCCCTCAATTACTGCTAACATTTAGATGAGTGAGTAGCTTACAACATGATTCTCTCTAGCTCAAGGCTGTAGACTATAAAAAAAAGTAATAACTCTGGAGGAAAATCACTTCATTTGTAGGATGAATTAGTTATCCTATGGGACAAAGTTCAGCGAGTGACCTTTAAACATCAGACATCCCTAAACACGGCTTGAATCATCGAGTGATCTCTGTAGATAAACCCGCTGCTTCTGAGAGATGCCGTCTGAATGAAAGGGCATTAAGGCTGCAGTTTGATCCTCCTGATCTCTACTGTGTGGCTTCCCGGGAAGACAGACAGCTCTCACAAGCTACAATAGAGGAGGATCGGCAGCCCACGCTATATGCTACTGTTTTCATTATACAACCTGGCGTCGGTGTGCAATAAGCTGGATTCTCTAGTAATAACACAACTGCACTGTATATATCCCTGTGATTGACTCATAGTAATATTCAGGATTATTTCGCAATGGGGATTGTAGTGCTGTTTGGTTCGCAATGTGGAGTGTAACCAACCCAGAGGATACTGGTTACTTATTAATATTTTTTGATATGGAGCCACTGGCACACTCAAGGCAGAAGTCAACTGAGGACAAACTGGACTACAGAGCCACAAGGAACCTGCAATGGAGCCCAAGACTGGGGGAATGCAGAAGAGTATATTGGAAATTGGTGAATGGTCAGCGGGGTTCTGCAAGTGGAAGAACTCCTGAAGTGTTGCCTAGAGATGGGACAACCTCTTGAGATTTGTTTCACAAATATTCCCAAGGTTCGCCCACCAGTTTAGTTTCAGACAGAATTTCTTCAGACCAAGCTTTTATTATGCTCCTGGGGCTCTTCCAGACTCTTGGGTGATGTCACAGAACCTGGGAGACTGCTGAAGCCTGTGACTGGGCCTCAATATCAGCAAGAGTATGGTAGAGGACTGTGATGATGCATCGGGTGATGCAGGAGATCCCGGAGAGGTGAAAGAAGGTGAGTATCAGTGTTCTTTATTTAACCGAACCTTCCCTGGGCTTCTAATTATTATACTTTGGGGTCTGAAGAGAGCCCACAGTATAATAGTGATTTGTTGGCTGGTGAACACCAAAAATCTCACATCTGGCCAAACTCAAGATTTTAACCAAATCCAACTGGTTCTCTCTTCACTAATGCTGCCCCATGTTTCACCAGAGCAAGAAGGACATTCCCGTTATATTGACCAGGTTGTTGAAGACCAGTAAAATCTCAAAATCTCGGTATTAGTTTGCAAGTTTATAAACTGTTTAAATTCTTGTTGTTCCCTTCCAGGCTGGCGGAAGAGAAGAACCCATCAAACCCCATTTAGTTGTCGTTACAATGTCCATTACTTACACATTATAGATACAATGACTTATTACAAGGCAGGATCAAATATGGCAGAGGCCACTGGGTGAAAGATTTGATACGGATAACTGGAATTTATAACAAACCATAGAAATTGCGTAATTGTTAACAGATTCCATTAATGGTAATAGGGCTACCATAATAATATCTGGACCCCATACAGTCATATGCTCAAGGAAAACTTTCTAATCTTCCCATTTCCCAACTTGGACTCTGTACTTTATTTCTAACACTTCTAACATGATCCTTTCCCAGAATAAAGATTAAGATATCCTCAATCCCATACACACGGACCTCTGCATCTCATACCATATTTGATGGGTTCCTGTAGTTTGGGGCTTGTACAGCTTGACTTACATAAAATAAATGGGTCATCCCGCAAGTCTCATGGGTTGACTACTAGGCGACATGATAGAAGTGACATGCAAATTTGGCTGCACACATTAAACTATGGTTTGGACTATTTGCCAATTCCAGTGGTACAGGAATGGTCATACCTACTTTTCCTTGGCACCACCACAGCATTCAATCTTCTTTCCCAGGTGTCTATGGAGTTTTCTCACCTCCTGGTTGACTCTGGGCCACCGTTGAGACCTGAAATTGGGTGGTCATATGGGGGGCTTGAAGGTCGTGTTGCTTTGACACTGTACATAATGATGTGGACTACTCCATGTGACCACTACGGCCCAATCACAGGTCTCAACAGTGACCCAGGCCTGCTAACAACACTGAGGAGGCCGGAAGATGCTGGGGACAACTGGAAAAGTTTGGACACCTCGGTAGTGCTTCGTACAGGTGAGTATTATCTTTACTTTAATTTTTCCACACCTTTCCTAGGCCTCTGATTATTAGACTCACAGGTCATGGGTGGTGAACCCTAAAGATCTTGGGCTTGACTGTACCTGAGAATTTTGGAAAATTTGTAATGAACCCAGTTTGTTACAAACCAGTCCACTCATCTTTACCAACAACTGCTCCGGCTAAAAGAACCAAGGGTAAAAATCGTATTTCTACTTATGCTGTAGAACCAACAGAATTTTTCTAAAAACCATCCCATTGTCCACAAGCCATTGCCCCACGTTCCCAGTAAGCATCCACATTCCTCCGATTTCCCTCCCGGAAGCGCCCTACTATGTGCTCAATCAATCCCTAATCTACCTGGATGTTATTTTCTATATTGTGTTTGCTCAGTTAGAATCAATACTAACAATCACCGCGGCTCATCCCTTTGTATTCCAGAATGTTTTCTTTGACGTCCAATCAGACGATAATTCTATGGCTCCAATGTGTTTTCCATTCTTCTGTAGTGTTGGTGGCAGTTTTATTTTTTTCTTCTTCTTTTGTCCATCGTTTCCCAGCAGCCTCTTGTGATAAACATTGCTTTTACAGTCTATAGAGTTTGGCGGCAGAATGCGCGAATGCCCGGTGGTCGGGGTGGAAGCGGGAAGAGAAGATAAAAAGATTAAAAAAAAAAAAAAATAGACAAGTGAATTCTCTATTCGGCTTTGCTGCCTCTAAAAGGCTGAGCTCTTAATTATCTACATTATCTGTTTGACAAATCATCCCCGACAACCTTTGAAAAGCCGGGAAAAAAGTAGCATGTTCTCCGCTCCCTATGGGATCTGGAGTACATCACGAGATTTTACACAAAAGGATTTCTGTCACTTTGGTTTTTTAACCACCAGGAGCGTAAAATGCAGCAGAAGCTTCTTTATGATTTATGTTATATTTTTGTGTTTCCGTGTGATCTTCTATTAATGACTACAGAAAAGACGAATCTAACCGGGAGCCTTCAAAAAGGAACAGAAAAAAAAGTGTAAATTAATTGGAAGACGGTGAACAAATAAACAGCAAAGATGATTGCGTTTCCAGCAGATACGGAACAACATCTGAAATCATTAAAAGCAGCTTGTAGCGCCGGGGACAAATCACATTAATAACTGGAATTCTACAATCCCCCCCAAACCTGGTGGGGGCAATTATGTGTCGCTTCGACCCCAAACTGCTCGGCGGCAGGACATTCAATAGAGGAAATAAAAGCTGCTCAATAATCCTTGAAGGCATCTTGTAGAGCAATTATATACAATAAAGAAATGTAAGAAAATATGGCAAAGCTGAGCGAGCCCTAGAGTGACATAGACAGGTGCGGAGAGGACTGCGGATAAGGGGGGAGGTTACCCATACATGGAGCAAATGTACAAATATAGTCAATGTGTCTTACAGGTACCATGCTGGTATAACCTGAGCATTGTCTGCTATATAACTCTATATGTACAGCTGGTATAAGTTATACATCTTCTTGTATATAGTGATATGGACCATGCCGGTATAACCTGGGTATCTCCTGTATATAATTATATATGTACAGCTGGTATAACCTGGGTATCTCCTGTATATAATTATATATGTACAGCTGGTATAACCTGAGCATTGTCTGCTATATAACTCTATATGTACAGCTGGTATAAGTTATACATTTATTGTATATAGTGATATGGACCATGCTGGTATAACCTGGGTATCTTCTGTATATAATTATATATGTACAGCTGGTATAACCTGGGTATCTCCTGTATATAATTATATATGTACAGCTGGTATAAGTTATACATCTTCTTGTATATAGTGATATGGACCATGCCGGTATAACCTGGGTATCTCCTGTATATAATTCTATATGTACAGCTGGTATAACCTGGGTATCTCCTGTATATAATTATATATGTACAGCTGGTATAACCTGAGCATTGTCTGCTATATAACTCTATATGTACAGCTGGTATAAGTTATACATCTTCTTGTATATAGTGATATGGACCATGCTGGTATAACCTGGGTATCTTCTGTATATAATTATATATGTACAGCTGGTATAAGTTATACATCTTCTTGTATATAGTGATATGGACCATGCTGGTATAACCTGGGTATCTTCTGTATATAATTATATATGTACAGCTGGTATAACTTGGGTATCTCCTGTATATAATTATATATGTACAGCTGGTATAAGTTATACATCTTCTTGTATACAGTGATATGGACCATGCTGGTATAACCTGGGTATCTTCTGTATATAATTATATATGTACAGCTGGTATAACTTGGGTATCTCCTGTATATAATTATATATGTACAGCTGGTATAAGTTATACATCTTCTTGTATATAGTGATATGGACCATGCTGGTATAACCTGGGTATCTCCTGTATATAATTATATATGTACAGCTGGTATAACCTGGGTATCTCCTGTATATAATTATATATGTACAGCTGGTATAACCTGGGTATCTCCTGTATATAACTCTATATGTACAGCTGGTATAAGTTATACATCTTCTTGTATATAGTGATATGGACCATGCCGGTATAACCTGGGTATCTCCTGTATATAATTCTATATGTACAGCTGGTATAACCTGGGTATCGCCTGTATATAATTATATATGTACAGCTGGTATAACCTGGGTATCTCCTGTATATAATTCTATATGTACAGCCGGTATAACCTGGGTATCTCCTGTATATAATTATATATGTACAGCTGGTATAACCTGGGTATCTCCTGTATATAATTCTATATGTACAGCCGGTATAACCTGGGTATCTCCTGTATATAATTATATATGTACAGCTGGTATAAGTTATACATCTTCTTGTATATAGTGATATGGACCATGCCGGTATAACCTGGGTATCTCCTGTATATAATTATATATGTACAGCTGGTATAACCTGGGTATCTCCTGTATATAATTATATATGTACAGCTGGTATAACCTGGGTATCTCCTGTATATAATTATATATGTACAGCTGGCAGTCATTGCTGATAAAAGATTGGGATTACTAATTATAATTTTATGGGGAACTGTATATAAATATATATTATATAAAGATCAGTAATCCCAGTTAATAATCAGTGCTAGTTTGGAGATATATGTAATGTAAATGAAGCTCTAATGAGCAGTATGAAACAGTATGGAAAACTGTGAAAGTTGAAAGAGCAAGTGTGAGCGTGACATTATTATAGCATGTACAGTATATAAATATATATGAGAGCTCGTGATGGCATACTGTAAATGATCATGAACACAATATGTGGTGTTATAATGCTGTATACTGTGGTGTGCTCTCCATATTCTTCAGCAGTGCCTGGGGGCAAGTTATATAATGAGAGGGGTATGGTGGACGAATTAGAGTCACATGCATACAGCCCTGTCTCATCCGGTCCTCCAGCAGTTCAATAGAGCAGTCATTAAGTTGCTTAAGCCCTAATGATAATGAGATGACTCTGCTGACTCTGTCCCTGTCGATACAGCAAATGTAAAACAAGACAAGTGCCTAAATAAGACAGTCTAATAATCCAGGTACTATAGGAAATGTGCTGTGTCCCCTTCTGGCATCAAGTGAGTCCAAGTCCCTGGTGCCCAGGCCATCGGGACCAGTGGTTTCCCCTTTAGTCGTGACAGGATAAGCAACTCGGGTTGTCAACCAGACCATCAAGTATCACTGGAAAATCATTGCCATTAAGTGCGATAACAAGTGCAAAGACATTTTATTTATGTCCTATCCGTCGTTTCCGGGTGCCGGGGCTGCATCTGAGCTCCCATTGACAATTCCCTAAAATTGTGGACAACCCCTTTCACGTCAGGTCTTTGTTTAGCTTGGGGGAGCTCATAAGTTGTGCATGCCAACATCCCAAGATATACAAGTAATATACAGATAGTAGTGATTCCGTAGATATCTAAATTTAGATGCGCTACCTATTCTGACATGTACTGAGCTTATATAACACCCATCTAATGCATAAGATAATCATAGTCCTCCCAAGAAGTTAAGATAATAATAACCAATAGACATGGAAGAATCAGATGGGTTGGCTAGTATTCTATACACTGAGCCTTTATACCGTTCTACCCCCCCCCCCCCCCCCCCCATGGATAGAATTTGCCAGAAGTTAAGAGAAGTGTCCTTGTTGTTGGCATGTCCGATGGTCACTGCTTAGAATGTGATCTTGCCCTTTTGTATCAAACAATACCCAAACCGCCTTCAAGACTAAAGAAATGATAGACCTGAAATGGGAGAGCCTTGAAGAAAGCAAAATTAACCCCTTCCACGACAACCCTGCCTGGCACGTTACATAGCCATTGGAGTTAAGCTCGGCAGCCTGGAGGAGTCTTCTATTCTCTTCTCTCTTGTAGCGCTGATGTTTATACATACAGATGACATTGATCAACATTCGGATTACTATTCCGCACAATTGTTCCATGTTCTAGTATGAGCGTTTCCCAGCAACGAAAGCTGATAAAATAACAGGTGACTGAGGTATTCTGCAGCAAACCCATCGAGTCAGTGCCTTCGGGGGCACACAATCTCATTCTGCTAGCGCATGGGTGAAAGACGAGAGAACAAATGATGATTATACCTGTATAAACTGCGACATTTCTATAATGGGATGTAGCCCAGGGTGACGAGGGGAGTTATTGTCCTGCACCTGGGATTCTCCTCATCATCCTCGCACTCTATTTCTTGCTTTGTCTACGGGGATTGTGATAGAAAGTCTGGAGTTCATCAATTTACTGCATATTACCCACCAAGGACTTAAGTACGACCTCGGGCAAAAGAAAACAATAATAATGGTCGCTTTTAAAAATATCCCCTGCCCACTGGCATCACAGGGTTCAGCAGCAGCGCCCGGGACACTATTTGCATACATCATTTAGAGATATCATTTGTATCATGCTGCATTGCCAGGAGATGTGATAACTGGTTACAAGGCCCTTAATATAGAAGATATTGTCTCTGATCTGGTTTGTATTCACACTAGTAATGTATATTTAATATGGACACATACTGTGCATCAATGTTTCAGCGATTACTTCAATATTTATGTTGATTTTTTTTTGGCAAATATAATTAAATTTTTGTTTAGAAATGTGGCTGCAGCTGCCATTCAGATCAGTCAACAGCAGACACGGGCAGTGAGAGGATGAAGTGGCTGTGAACAGCCTGGCAAGTCCTAAACAGTCTGCAACTGGCAACTCCTAAACAGTCCGCTACTGGCAAGTCCTAAACAGTCTGCAACTGGCAAGTCCTAAACAGCCTGCTACTGGCAAGTCCTAAACAGCCTGCTACTGGCAAGTCCTAAACAGTCCGCTACTGGCAAGTCCTAAACAGTCCGCTACTGGCAAGTCCTAAACAGTCTGCAACTGGCAAGTCCTAAACAGCCTGCTACTGGCAAGTCCTAAACAGCCTGCTACTGGCAAGTCCTAAACAGTCCACTACTGGCAAGTCCTAAACAGTCCGCTACTGGCAAGTCCTAAACAGTCTGCAACTGGCAACTCCAAAACAGTCCGCTACTGGCAAGTCCTAAACAGTCTGCAACTGGCAAGTCCAAAACAGTCCGCTACTGGCAAGTCCTAAACAGTCTGCTACTGGCAAGTCCTAAACAGCCTGCTACTGGCAAGTCCTAAACAGTCTGCAACTGGCAAGTCCTAAACAGTCTGCAACTGGCAACTCCTAAACAGTCCGCTACTGGCAAGTCCTAAACAGTCCGCTACTGGCAAGTCCTAAACAGTCTGCTACTGGCAAGTCCTAAACAGCCTGCTACTGGCAAGTCCTAAACAGTCTGCAACTGGCAACTCCTAAACAGTCTGCTACTGGCAAGTCCTAAACAGTCCGCTACTGGCAAGTCCTAAACAGCCTGCTACTGGCAAGTCCTAAACAGTCTGCTTATGGCAAGTCCTAAACAGTCTTCTACTGGCAAGTCCTAGACAGTCCGCTACTGGCAAGTCCTAAACAGTCTGCTACTGACAAGTCCTAAACAGTCTTCTACTGGCAAGTCCTAAACAGCCTGCTACTGGCAAGTCCTAAACTGTCTGCTACTGGCAAGTCCTAAACAGTATGGGAATGAGAGCAGGAGAGGACTTATAGGAAGTGTCTCCAGAACCCAGGTGAAAGGGGGTGGGGTGTGTCATTGAGAACTGAAAGAGTTAAATGGAGTCTGACATCAGACCCAGCATATCAAACCAGACAGACAGGATAGAGTAACCTGAATCATACAGTGTTTTCCCCTTGTGAATCGCTGCCTCCGTTCCTGAGATATCGCTGTTTTTGTTAATCAGCTCTTCGGAGCAATGAGAGTATTGTTGCTTGACTCTTAGGAGCAATGGTGATGCCCATTATGCACATTTGCATACTTACAAAAACAGTGATATGTCAGCAGCTAAGGATGTGATTCACAAGGGGAAAACACTGTTTGATTCAAGTGACACTAACCTATCTATCTGCAGGGCTGGGGTGATATGCTGAGTTCTGGGGACACTAACCTATCTATCTGCAGGGCTGGGGTGATATGCTGGTTCTGGTGACACTAACCTATCTATCTGCAGGGCTGGGGTGATATGCTGAGTTCTGGGGACACTAACCTATCTATCTGCAGGGCTGGGGTGATATGCTGGTTCTGGTGACACTAACCTATCTATCTGCAGGGCTGGGGTGATATGCTGAGTTCTGGGGACACTAACCTATCTATCTGAGGGGCTGCGTTGATATGCTAAGTTCCAGGGACACACTCTCTTTAAGGGGGGCACTAGAAATGTGGCCTCACTTGAGGTATCTGCATATTGACTACTACTCTGTGATGCATGAGCACTGTCTTACTTCTATACTGCATATGTGGGAGTTCTGGCTGGGACACTGTGTATCCGGGCAGTGTGTGCGCATTAGGACAGATACAGTCATGTACTGTTTAATTATCAGAGCACCTTGTCCTGCCCCTGCTTAGGAGATCCCGTGAATGCATACATGACTACAGTAAGTCAGACAGCGGCATAAAACCACTCCTTAGGCATAGATTGTAGGTGTTAATATACCGGTTTCAGTTAAATCCTATATGGGAGAGGCCTCGATTAGAGGATATCCTTTTAAGCCAGAGCACCTGCCCCGCCCCTGCTTAGCAGAAGCCATGATTGCATGATTGTATGCATGCCTACAATAAGTCAAACAGTGGCATGACCTCCTAAAATTTCCTGAGGGTCTGTATGGTAGTGTAAATATACAGGTCTAATTTACATCTCATAGGGGAGAGGACTGTATCAGAGGATATCTTTTTGAAGTAATATGCCAGAATCTTGTCCTACTCCATCTTAGCAGATCCCCTGACTGGCAGGTATGGTAGGTGTAAATATACAGGTCTCACGTCCATCCCATACAGGAAAGGAAGATAAGAGGATATCTTCTTGAGCTAAGATGGGTCCCTGGTCACATCCCTGCTTATCAGATCCCTATACACGGCTACAATTAGTCAAGCAGTCCATGCCTTATTGAAAACCACTCACAAAGCATTGGTGGTAGGTGGAAATATTGAAGGCTCATTTCCATTCCATACTGGAGAGGCGTCTATCAGAGGATATCCTCTAGAGCTAGGATGCCAGAATACTTGTCCCACCCCTGCTTATCAGATCCTATGACTGTGTCTATGCCTACAATGAGTCAAGACATAGCATAACCGCCTGAAAACTACTCAAAGCATAGGTGGTAGGTGTAACTATACAGGTCTCAACTACATCCCACATGAGAGAGGCCTCTATCAGAGGATATCCTTTGGAGATAGGATGCCACAGCACCTTGACCCGCCCCTGCTTAGCAGGTGCCATGATTGTATCTGGGCCTACAATAAGTCAAGCAGTGGCATGACCTGCTGAAAACTACTCAAGGCATGGGTGGTAGGTTAGAGTGTAAATAAAGGTCTCATCTCCATCCCATACCGGAGAGGCGTCTATCAGAGGATATCCTCTAGAGCTAGGATGCCAGAATACTTGTCCCACCCCTGCTTATCAGATCCTATGACTGTATCTATGCCTACAATGAGTCAAGACATAGCATAACCGCCTGAAAACTACTCAAGGCATAGGTGGTAGGTGTAACTATACAGGTATCGGATATCCTTTTGAGCTAGGATGCCAAAGCACCTTGACCCGCCCCTGCTTAGCAGGTGCCATGATTGTATCTGGGCCAACAATAAGTCAAGCAGTGGCATGACCTGCTGAAAACTACTCAAGGCATGGGTGGTAGGTTAGAGTGTAAATATACAGATCTCACCTCCATCCCATATGGGAGAGGCTTCTATCTGAGGATATTCTCTACAACTAGAGTACCTTGTCCCACCCCTGCTTAGCAGATCCCATGACTTTATATGCTTATAATCACTTATACAGTGACTTGACCTCCCAAAACCACCCAAGGCATGTGTGTAAGGTGTCAATATACAGGTCTCACCTCCATCCCATACAGGAGAGACCTCTATCAGAGGATATCCTCTACAGCTAGGATGCCAGAGTACCTTGTCCCACCCCTGCTTAGCAGATCCCATGACTTTATATGCTTATAATCACTTATACCGTGACTTGACTTCCTGGAACCACTCAAGGCGTGTGTGTAAGGTGTCAATATACAGGTCCCATCTCCATCCCATACGGGAGAGGTTTCTCTCCTTCTGTTGTATGTTCACGTGCATTCACTTTCATCAGTTATGCACGATGCATTTTATATGCACTCCATTTGAAGTGGCTGACCCGACAATTTCTGGAGTCTCTACAAATGACTGCATTCATCTCCCGGCCCTGCTTATCTGGTAGATGTGCAGTCAGGAGATAGGACACTTTCATCTGCTATTCACTATAATTAAGCTTAATTGCAAAGTTAATTGTTTAAGAGGCTGCATAAAGAAAAAAACAAACAGCTGGAGCCAGGAAGGTTGCATGCTAATATAGCCGAAATAATACCGCCACATTAAAGACTAATAGAAACGATGGAGCATTCTGCCATGTCCGCAGCGCATTCCTCATCCGCCTGTTAACATCATATTTACCAACTGTCCTCAATTTATGAAAAAAAAATGCAGATTTTTTTATGGGTTGCCTAAAATGAGAAAAACTTGACTACTTTCTTCCAGAAACAGCGCCTCACCTGTTGATAGGTTGTGCTTGGTATTGCAGCTCCATTGAAGTGAATGGGAATGAGCTACAATACAGTTTATAACCTATAGACAGCTGCGGCACTGTTTTTTGCTGCCATACTTTTTTCCCATCTTGGAAAACCCCATTAGGTAGGAATAGTTTGCTGTTTCACGGTCTATCAATTAAAGGGGAACTCCATATTGTCACATCCATGGTCAGCAGGGAGACTTGTGGACTCCTGGTATCTTCCTTAGGGAATGACACAAGTTGCAGTCACTTCCTGTCAGCCATATTACTTCTCACGGATAATCTTTTAGTCTCCTGGTCACACAATGGGGCAAATAATAACTATGCACCATGATTCTGGTGTAATTTTCACCTAAAAACTGCTGACCATGCTTCACCCCTTATTTTCTATGTATTTTAGACACTTTCTAGCAGTTAATGCACCTTGTACCAAATGTGGGAAATGTGAAAAGGGGGTGTGTCTTCATATGCTAAACAGTGAACCAAAAACTGCACCAACATTTTGGAAGTTGTGCCCAAATTTTTGAGCCAAAATATTGGAAAATCTGGGGCTGTATAAGACTGACTAGTCTAACTGTATACTCTAGGCAGTTTTAGTTTATCTGCCCCGGTGTCGTCTTCTTCTTCCTCTTCCCCCTTTTCCGTTTTTTATGGAGTCAGTCAATGATCAGCATTATAGATGGCTGCAGAGAGTGTTCATGATGACAATCTCAGCTGTGCAACATCTGCGTATAAAGATACATATCTAAGTCTTCAATATCATGCGGCAGAGATAATAAGTGATATTACTGTCCTCGGCTCCTCCACTAATTATAGGCCTTTGTCTCTGATGACGTCGGCGCCGAGTCTTGTGACATCGCTGTTTGCTTCTTCTCCATTTATGTGTTATGTTTAACAAGTTCCTTACATGGAAACACAAAGTACATATAGATGTAGCGGAGCAACTCCTGATGTTTAACTCCTTCATGTCTGCACTGTAGTAACTCACTGATCTCCCACTGACTGTGGACAAGAATTGTCCTCATGCAGATATTACCAACTCGAGACAAGTACTGAGCGTCATATAGTGATGTATGGAGGAGAAGTTAGCTACTTCCTGCACATGATGATGTCACCATAAAGATACATCTCCCAGCCTTCTTTTCAGACAATGTAATAAGCTGCACATGAACGTGAAGACTCTGACACGTGATGGCCAACATATGGGTTTGGACACCAGATCATACTCAGTGGGATAGAGTTTTATAAAGGGTACTATACATTTGCAGGGGAGAGAGGTGGAAGGAGGAGGGTCAGTGAGAGCTGGAAGAGTTAAAGGACTGTGAGTGACCAGGTAACAGGAATAAGCTCCACAATAACTAATAGGGCCAATAAGGTAGATCAGACGGCTACTTCTGCCCATGTAACCTCAAAGTCTCATATTATAAAGCACTTAAAGGGGTGCTCTATCCTAGACCATTCCTATTGACATTCAAGTAATTTCTGATCATACAAGCCATGTCTAAGACAGATTCATTAGACTAGGTCTGCAGTGGACGCCTCTCTGTGATGTCTATGTACTTGGGCTAGGTTCACAAAGTGTCAGCCCCCTACTATGGCTTTCCATCAGGGGTAAAAAAAAAATCAGCATTCTAGCTTATATGTAAATGTATCCATTGACTTTTATAGGGCAAACTGAGTACAAAGGATCACACATTGATCTCCGCTTGACCTGGTTCATTTGCCTTGTAATTGACTATGATATTCTGTCCAACACAAAAAAGACAAAAACAGATGGAAATCAGACCAAAAATCTTCCAAAAGTCAATGGATACATTTATATATACGCTTGAATGCTGTTTTTGGTGTTTCAGATGTATACCCCTACAGAAAGCCCTAGTGCAAGGCTGACACTATGTGAACCATACGATTGCATGTGGAATGAGAATGTCCTAGTCAAACTACTTCTACAGGTGTGGTCTGACGTGTAAAGGCTTCCTGATGTTGGAGGAGTAGAGGCTAAGACTAAGACCACATATAGTGGGGCCACTTTAGGATTTCTACTGTAGACATCCCATAGTGGACCTATCTGCAACAAAAAACTTTCGCCCCGGGTTTTGCTCCTGGGTTGGGCCAGTTTTCAAAAACCATGCTGAACCCACAGCAAGAAATTGACTCTCTATGACTAGACCACGTGGTCCTGGCTCACGCGTATTCCTCTCCAAAGATGGGGCAAATATCCCCTGTGTTCTATAGTATTCCCATTCCAGGGTCATTGGTCGATGTCTTCTCTATGTATGGGATTACATCATAGTTGCTCAATTTGATGGGCTGGAAATGTTCTCAGAGTCATTGCCCCCAATCCTTTTGCCAGTCCATACAGATTTTACTGCCCAGCAGGGGACAACAATGAGCACAATAAAAAGCTCCTCCCAGGATATGAAAATCCATCCTGTGACATAATGGAATAAAAGTGCAGAATTAAAAAAATCTATATACTTTGCAAATATTTTCAACTGAAGACTGATGATTATATTGTGGCCATTAGTATCTGTTCAGACTACAGTCAATCTATACATGAATTAGGGAATTTTTTTTGTGCAATTGGCTCAAATGTATGAAAGAAGAATACAGGACAGTTCTCAGTAAAATGCACAAAGCAACTTTAAAGGAGACCCACAAACATCCCCTGTCGCCCCATTTTATTGCCCACATTACTGAACTGTAACATCTACCTATAAAACACAGAGCTTGGTTTTCACCCGGACTGAAAGGCCTTAGGACCGTTGGCATGAATCTGAACAGAGAGCCCCTTGTTCAGCGCAATTCCCAATATAAATGCAAATCTGCTAGGATTTGTGACTTATCTCCTCAGCAAAGTGAGCGATGACAACGGGAGAGATACATTGTAGATCAGTGTTTCACTTGTTGTGTTCTCAATGTTTAATCCAACACAATAAACAACTGTATCTCCTATGTGGAAATTACTTCTCTGCTGCCCGGGGTGGGTAAAGGAATGCGGTATGTTCAAGGATAGGAAAGGACACAAAACCATGTAAAGCCAAGGTCAAGAAATACAAATGTAACAAAAAATAAGCAAAAAGTAAGTAAAAACTGAAGAAAACAAAACTAAGAGGTGAAAACAAGATCGGCAGATACTATATAAAATATGTATGAGCACAATACAATATTTATATTACAGCAAAATGGTGGCCATATTGGAGGGACACACTCTCTTCCTGTATGTAAAGGAATGTTGTATAGTCCACCTGCAAACTAAGGAATAACAAGGGGCTTATAAAGAGTTGGATGAGTCAAACTCTGAGAACCATCTCTCTAATAATATTAAAATAACTCTTCTGACTCCATCTAATGATATTGAAATGACTCTGCTGTCTTCGCCCTCTACTGGTAATGGGATGACACTGCCGAGCCATTTCTCTAATAATGATAAGATGACTCTTCTGACTCTACTCTGTAATGATATTGAGAAGACTCTGCTGTTTCCTACCTCTGATATTGAGATGACTCTGCTGACCTATAATGATATTGTGATGACTCTGCCGCCCCCACCCTCTATTGTTAATGAGATGACACTACTGACCTATAATGATATTGAGATGGCTCTGCCTCTTCCATCCTCTAATGATGAGATGACTCTGCTAACCAACGATGATATTGAGATGACTCTGCTGACCTATAATATTGAGATGACTCTGCTGACCTATAATGAGGTTGAGATGACTCTGCTGTCTCCTCCCTCTAATGACAATGAGATGACACTGCCGAGCCATCTCTCTAATTATAATAAGAATATAGCTATACCTATCTTGTGCCATTTAGAACAGCGGTATGTTTTATGTGGGTCCCCTGAGGGTCCAGGTCCAGGTAGTGACTGCTATCTCAGTACCCCCTATAGCTATGCCCATAACACTAATGTTTCCTTCCATTAATAAGAATGGGATGACTCTGCTGTTTTCCTTATGATAATGAGATTATTCTGCTGACCCTGGCCTCTAATGATATGACTCTTCTGACTCCAATCTTTAATCATAAGGACTGCTGTCCTTACCTCTAATCATAACTCGATGACTCTGCTGACCCATTTCTCTAATGATAAGATTACTCTGCTGACCCTTTCCTCTAAGGATAATGAGATGGCTCTGCTTTCTCCTCCTTTTAATAATAATAAAGTTAATACTGCTAACCCATCTCTCTAATAAGATCACTCTTCTGACTCTCTAATGATATTGAGATGACACAGCTGTCTCTGCATCTAATGATAAGATGACTCTGCTAACTCTTTCCTTTAAGGAAAATGAGATGACTCTGCTGTTTCTACCCTATAATGATACTGAGATGACTCTGCTGCCCTGTATCAGCCTACACAACAAAGCTGAAAAGTTAGCTGTTGAAATAAATGGGCAAATTGAAAACTGAAATATCTTAGGACTATTTTATACACTTAAGCACCTATTTAAAAAAAAAAATAAAAAAATGAGCAAAATGCAAAATAATGATCAGCAAAGTAAAAGTCGATGCTAACGTGCTTCAGAATATACGCAAGAATAAAATGTGTCTCAAAATCAAATCAACCATCAAAATATTAATGAAGAATAAATATGAAATGTTCCCTGTGTTAATAATGTAAGAGCAGAGCCACAAAGTCTCGGGCTCTTCTTCCTACATATCTTTCCATGATGAGATCTATAAAAATTAGGTTATGGTTTATTTTAGGTTTGGTCTTATTGAACACTTGAGGGGAAAAAAATTATTGTTACACAATGTACAAGAAGCCACAAAGGGTGCACAAGCATATCAAACCTCCTCTACAGTACATAGAGCATATGATATGTGTGATAAAAACTGCCACAAAAACAACAGAAAAAATCACAAGCAATTTATGGTTGTAACTTTTGACTACGGGTCAATTTTGTAACACCGCTTTTAGGCTGAATTCACACAGTTTTTGAAGCAGGTTTTTCTTCCAAATACACAAAGTGGATACAAAAGTGAGGAGCTGTATCAGCTTTCTTCTGGCATTGGTTGTAAAAACAACATAATAAACCCCCTTAGAGTAAAGACACATATTAAGGGTTTTTATGCAGTTTTTGTAGCCAAAACCAGAATTGGACTGAAAAAATGAATACAGACATCTGTCCTTTCTAAGTGCTTGTCCTTGATGATCCAGATCTAGTCATTGCTTCGAAAACTGCACCAGAAAACCAGACGGTAAGTCCGTAACCTCGGGATCAAAAATCTAAAAAATTGAACAACATGGTTTTCGAGATCCAATCAAACAAAATTTTAAACAATTTAAGAAAGTTTAAACCTGATATAAATAAATATTGTTACAGTATTTCTTTGTTACCCTGTGTCACAATATGTGACCTCCAAATCACTCCCTTTGTCCGAGCCAAATAGGGAATGACAAAAAGTCTCCTTGAAGGGGTGGGAGTGTTTTTGTCCTTTGTTCCCCATGTTTTTGCCATGTTTTCAGGGCTTTATTGGTGGGACCCATGAAAAGAAATTTCCATTGTGGTAGTGAAATGTTTGTGTTACTACTGACTGATGCGGCATTGGAGACAATGGTCAGAAGAAGAAGGAATGTTTCAAAGGCTCCCGAGCGACATTGACCCACAAACCTGCTACAGTTTGATGTTTTCTCAATGGAGCCTCGGCTTTCTTTTGTCTGCCGCGGTGTTTTGTAGCTTGTAACAGGATAATAACTTGTGATGATGGCTAATAGGGGAGCGCATAATGAAGCCACATGAAATAGCTGCTTTCCACAGCAATCTTTAGGAGGAATGAAGGAATTGATGTAATTAATTTCTTGATATAGAGCTGTAATGTAATGGTGTCTCTTTGTTCTACAAAAGGCTTCAAGTGACAGAATTTGTCTTCTAAACTGTGTACCAGACGGAGGGAAATGGCTTTGAAGAACAGCTGAAGAATCAGAAATTCTAAAAAGACTCAATCTTTTTTTTTTCTTCTAAAATTAATTCTTATAATTTGGCTTGAGATGCAAGGAAGCTCAAGATATACAAATGGAAATGGCACCACTATATGGACATTGAAGGGATGTGTCTCTGGTTAGAACCTCTATAATCCAGAACAGAGAGCATATCGTGCCTTAGAGGGCTCAGCCCCACCATGTATGACTCGGATTCGCCATGTATTATGGAGTTCCCTAGACCTTTCAATGGATGCCACCATATAGATGTAGCATTCACCAAATGAACTTTCATATCACACTAGTGAATGTTCATTTTGGGCTAAGACTATTTGCCTAGTGCAATGTCCCATCCACTTTGTATGAACGTCACCATCCTAGGCAGTTTTTGCAGTGCATCATAGTGCACAGCAATGTATGCCCAGTTATAACGCACACATTATTTTACCAGGTTGTGAGGAAATGTATAAGATCTAGTGATGGGTGAAACTTGCAAGATTTACATTGCAAATATAGCATTGACCAGAACACCAGAGGATTCCACAGGACAGGTGAGTAAATGCTTTTTTCTTCTTTTATTTACACCTTTGCTGACCCCTAAACAGACAGCAAAATGGCAGCCAATTGGACAACATTTTTGCTGGGTTCGTGCAAGGCGAAATTTTTGAAAAATTTGTAATAGACCCGGCTATCTAAAAACTGATTTACCCATCACAAACAGGGACTCTGGGCCTGCAACTACAGTAAAGATCATGGACAGAAGATCAAAGTAGCAAAAAAGCATCCTAAACCAAGTGGTTAGGGGAGAGTTAATCCTTGATAGCTTTCACCAGAAGAGGCTCCAATGTAGTCTTTGCTGTCAGATCCCCTTAGGAGAAATGCAACAAAAAATTCTGGCCTTGAATAGCTGCAACTATTCCACCCAACTCTACCTTAAACATGCATGCTGGACTCATATAGTATATGGTTATTTCATTGGGAAGCTTGAGATAAGCTGTTACTAGATATAGCCTGCAAGTATAAAGCATCGAGTTGATACCCAAAAATTCTTCTTTTCATCCTGCTATTGGGAGACCACCATTAGATTGTTGTCCAATCTCATTTCAATATTTGTGTTCAGACAACCCTATATTTTGTGTGTGGCCGGTATTACATGATCCAAAGGATTTACCTTATCACCCAACATGTATAGGCTCCTCTAGAATTTCATTACATCCTGGAACGTGTTCAGCTCTCTGTGATCACCACAGTAATCATAGCATTGATCTGGAGCATTGATTTCCATTACAGTCCATAAAGTTGTGGCATCTGCCTCACATAACGGAAATTGTTGTAGCTTGGAGATTGCACAGATATAGCAGGATATCCTACATGCTATAGTAACTTATACCTCACACATTATAGTTATTGTCTGTTAATATAATATTTCTAAAATGTATATGCATGGGGAAGCAAATGGATTCTTTACCAAGACAAGCCTTCTACTCGAAGCTCGAGAATCCAGACCTTATATTATAATGGACAAGAAGACCCAAAGATGGCAACAGAATGAACGGAGAAATTTCGTAGAAGTCTGAAAACCAAAATCCTTGGATAGTTTATCAATATCAGGCTGGTGGTGATCCAACACCCCCACCAATCAGGTGATGGAAGGAACCAGACACAGTGCCATACATTACATAGTGGTTGTTCACAGTATAGCAGATCAGTCCCATTCACTTGATTTGCAATAAGCTGCAGAAAGGCTAAGACAGGAGAATGTGAAGTCACCAAGTAGAGGCCAAAGGGCTCTTCCAAAAAACAAAGCATCTTTAATTAGCTGGTTGGTGGCGGTCTCAGGGGACAGACCCCTACCAGCCTGATATTGATGATGTACCCTAAGGATAGATCATCAGTCTTAAAGTATTGGATCCTTTCAATAATAAGACATTTGAAATTATTGAATTGTTTTTGGGTTTTTTTCATAATTTTTATAATTATTAATATAATTATTTTATAAGTATTAGTTACAAATATTATTAGTCCTATTATTTAACTGTAGGTATATTTACTTTTCATAATTATTTTATTTTTACTTTATTTTTAGATTTTAATTATTTTGCTGTGCTTTTCTTATATATTTTTCAAATTATCATAATTGCTACAGTATACTGTATTTATTTTACTTTATATTTTTATTATGTTTCTTATATGTATTTTTCATATTTTATGATTATTATTATTATTTTACAGTATTTTTATATTAGTATTAATATTGTTGTTATTAGCAGTAGTATTATTATTAGTTTACTTTATTTTTTTCTGTATTTATTGTTTTTAATTTTCTTACATAGATTCATATATTATTATTATTATTATTATTATTATTATTATTATTTTACGGTATTTTCTTTCACATTTTAATTTTTTGCTGTGTTTACTCTTCAAATATATTTATTTTTCACACATTATATTATTTTATTTTATTTTGGATTTATTTCTATAATTAGATTTTTTTTTTTAATTTGGAGTATTCTGCATTTATTTTTCAATGTTTTTATAACTTTACCGCATTTTATTTTTATTTTTACAATTTTAAATTCTGTTTTTATTATTTAATTTATTAGTATTACTTTGTTGTATATTTTTTTCTTTAATAATTGTATTTTCAGAACAGAAATACTGAAGTAAACCTTTAAGATTCTAAGACAAGAATGACTCCAGATATAGAGACTGGGTAATTGTCAAGAGTGAAAATGCTCGAGTCTTAAAGACTGCAGTCCTACCTATATCTTCTTTCACTTGACTTTTACCAAGTCCCTGGTGAGCTCTGGTAGCAGAATTTGACACTAAGTGATCGATGCCGCCTGATAAAGTTTCCACACAATGTAATGATCTTATAAGTGCAATATAAATTATTACTTTCTATGGATTTTTTTAAGTCTGCCATTTCACAACTGTTTGATTTTATCCCCTTCAGAAAAATAGGTTAAACAAAAGTTCTAACATGAAATACTCCGCAGCACGGGAAGAAATGGAATTTATGCAAAAGAAAATTACAGTACCTGGAAAAATAGATAACTTGGGGTTTGTGTAAATACAGAGGATTTGTGCTAAATCCCCCGATCACACGCACGTTAGCTTTAATATGACAACTGTAAATTCCTGTATGTGACAAAAAGCCGGCCCCGATGAAGCCCCGTGTACATGTACCTTGTATGGAGATGTAATACAACCCCTATAAAAGTCTGTGGCGCCAAGTTATGGAAATGAATTGCCATATGCATTATAATATTATAAAGATTTAAGGAAACATTGTAACTATCGAAGACTATCACAAGGTTATACCTCCTATTTGGGCCTTGACATGCATCTTTTTGGGGCACAAGCACAAGATGTGATGGCCATGCACCTTTCTTGGATATGACGGTCACATGAAGTACCAAGTCACACATAAAATGACTGGTAGCCCATAGATCATTCTACTAGGCTTGGGAGATTTCCCTGCTCTTCAGGGAGAGTTGACAAATATTTTGATAGTACAGAGTCAAAAATTGATAGTACACAGTCACAAATGTTCCTTCATATATGTATGTAGTGTCATACTGAATTTCCTTAGGCCTAGCAGATAAAATTCTGGGGGTCCACCCTCCAACCACCACCTATGTAGTAGACCATAGTTCTCTTCAAATTTTGATGTCTTCTACTGGACCATTTTTGTGTTAGGGCCTGGTCCTACCGGAGGAATCTTTGGTACTCTGGTGGACCAGTCCAACACTGCATATAAGTGCCTGCACCTGGATCGGCACAATTGCAACCATTGGTTGCAGTCAGTCACATGATACAGATCACTGGACATGGCTTATCTTAAACTTAGAAAGATAACCAATGCCCAAACATACTAAATAAAAGTCATTTGATGATTGAACGTCTGTTAATGGAACAATTGACTACAGAACAATGGTAATCGCAGCCATGCACACCTTGGTCCATATAGACTGTGACAATCTGGCTGTTCATTTTCAAGAAAGGAGAAGAATAAACTATCTTTCTGGGAATGTTCTTCCAGGAAAATATTGTTTTTGGACTATTGACTATCAGATTTTCTGTCCATATGGTGTGTCATTGGTTAACCATTTACTTCTGGTGCCTCACACTTTGAGAACCACAGACTTATTGGGACCTTGTCAATCACTCCTTCATCTTGACAAGTGGAGAAAGAGTTGGGCTCATCCACCAGATGATCAAAGGATCTTCTGGTGGACAAAAAACAGTGCATGACATTTACTGCTGATGCCTTACTTTTTGAGAGCCATGTTTATCACTCAGAAAAATTTTAGTTTGTTGTTCATTTCATCCAAGAAATTATCTTTCTTTGGTTAAAATTGCCCATTTTTAGCGACTTTAGACTAAAGAACAATTCCCACTTACAAATGAACCTACTCATACTGTTACTGATCAATTTACAAACAGTTTTATTGTGAAGTTATGTGCTCTTCTCCAGAGCCCTGACCTTCTCTCTGCCCCTCTGATGCACACAGTGTTTCCACTGTAAACCAAAGATCAAACTATCAGTGCAGGTCTATTAGAGCATCAATCAGACTTACCTAGACCTGTGCTCATAACATGATCTTCCATCCAAGCAGAAAACATTGTGTCCATTAGAGGTCATCACTACGGAGAGCACATAACACAAAGCTGTAAGTAAACAAAATATCAGTAACATTTCTTAATGCAAAGGTTCATGTACTAATGTACTGGTCTTTAATCTAAAGTTTTTTGTTCACAATATAGATGTTAAATTTATTAGTAACATTACATACATACTGTATATGGACTCATTTGCAATCTGGAGTGGTGCAGGGAGCACAAAACTTTCACTAGATGGCTTCTTAATGTTTATTGCTTGATTTCAGGTTTTAAGAAGCATTCTGTATGCATTAACTACGTAATAACTGGTCCATAGCAATGATAAAGCCGTCATCAAACATCAGTGACAAGATTTGTTGTTTATCATACATTATATAGAGGCTTTAATATTTTGTATGTATAATGTTTCTGTATCCCTTAGTACATGCAGATACTACATTAGTGTGAACATGGCATATGTCCTTGTAACACAATGGAGACTAATCCACCCCTCCCCCACACAGTACAAAGTAACTTTATATTGAGTTGATATTAGACAGTCAGGGGCTTGTGTCAGATGAAGTTTTGCCTTGTGAAGATATCTGCACGCGACGAGCATTTATCCACAGAAAACTGACCATTTTTTGTCAATTTTGCCTGCAGAATGCATAGAGATGTTTTTGTTCTGACAGCTGCCACTTAAGGAAATGGTTTTCTCATCCATCATTCGTCAGCTGCAGACACAGCCCTGACAGATAGTTGCCCTTTGTGAAGCCAGTGGTGCCATCTTTGATCTAGTTCTATGAGGTGGTTCTCTTATTTTTTATACCTGATATTGTCTGTAGTCTTAGAATAGACAGGCTATTTATATTGATGTTTGTGGATATATAAGACCGTATAGTGGAATAAAGTGCATAAAGTAATGGATTCTATAGAGTTGGGCAGAGCTGGGGCCAGTGAAGGGCTCCTCAGACTTATCTACTTTGGCCTCACTTGCCAAAGCATTGGGATGCAGTATCATTACACATATTACCTCCCCAGCAATGCCAAAAAATACAGCCATGGTGTACCCATATTACCTCCCCAGCAATGCCAAAAAATATAGCCATGATGTGCCAATATTACCTCCCCAGAAATTCCAAAAAATACAGCCATGGTGTGCCCATATTACCTCCCCAGCATTGCCAAAAAATACATCCATGGTGTTTCCATATTACCTTCCCAGCAATGCCAAAAAATATAGCCATAATGTGCCAATATTACCTCCCCAGAAATTCCAAAAAATACAGCCATGGTGTGCCCATATTACCTTCCCAGCAATGCCAAAACATACAGCCATGGTGTGCCCATATTACCTTCCCAGCAATGCCAAAAAATACAGCCATGGTGTGCCCATATTACTTCCCCAGCAATGCCAAAACATACAGCCATGTTGTACTCATATTACCTCCTCAGCAATTCCAAAAAATACAGCCATGGTGTGCCCATATTGCCTCCCCAGCAATGCCAAAACATACATCCATGTTGTGTCCATATTACCTCCGAAGCAATGCCAAAACATACAGCCATGGTGTGCCCATATTACCTACCCAGCAATGCCAAAAAATACAGCCATGGTGTGCCCATATTACCTCCCCAGCAATGCCAAAACATGCATCCATGTTGTGTCCATATTACCTCCGAAGCAATGCCAAAAAATACAGAAATGACAAAAATATAGCTTGCAGTAGCACCACGCAGTACCCATGAATAGCACCACACAGAGTCCAAATCCCCCCTCTAATCACAATGCCAAAGAAATGCAAAACCAAATCCAATCCAGCTCCAGCAGCACCAAATGCATGCCACCATTCAGCAACCAAACCCCTCCCCGGTCAGTACCAAATACAGCCATGAAGGGTACAAATCCCTCTCTCCTGAGGGTGCTAGTGCCAAATAAAGGCCACAGTGCAGTGTTACCCCCAAAAAAGTACATAATGTGACTAGCTGGAGGCTGAAGGTTTGAGACAGGACAAGAGTGTAGTGAATACAATAGACCAGGTCAAGTTATCCTATTAGCTTGCCCTGGTTGCTTTCTTTCTTAATGGTAAGTGAGAGAGATCGCCGGCAGTATTTGGTGGCATCTAAAGAACCTTTGCTAAAATATGGCCCTATAGAAGCAGAATTTTACACCGGTGTCTAGTGCTGGCAGAGACCCGAGCCTCAGAAGCCAATGGGAACACCTCAACAGTAAGACGAATCTTACACTTTGAGAACCACTGATCACTCCTTCATCTTGACAAGCAAAGTCAGAGTTGGACTCGTCCACCAGGCTATCAAAATATCTTCTGGTGGAACAAAAACAGTACATAAAACTTACTGCTGGTGCCTTACACTTTGACAACCGCATTCTTATTGAGACCCTATCAGTTCTTCATCTTGATGAGCAGAGACACAGTGGGGCTCAACCACCAGGTTATCTTAGGACCTTTTTTTGGACCAAAAACGGTGCATGGCATAAAGTTCTGGTACCTTACACTTTGAGAACCTTGGTCTTATTGGGACCCTATCAGTTCGTCTTCTTGATGAGCAAAGACAGAATTGGACTTATCCACCAGATTATCAAAGAATCTTTTGGTGGACCAAAAACAGTACATGACATTTACTGCTGGTGCCATGTTGTCTTTGTTACTCTCCCGATCAATCTTAAAGATTTCCCTCAATTTTTATATCCTTCATGTGTCATTACAATGTGTTCTATATCGATTTTGCCATGGTAATATCCATAAATAGTGGAATACATCTTCAATAAAACTGTGAAAAAAAAAGACCTGCACAGTTGTAAAGGAGAACAAATCCAAAGCCAAATTTTTTCAATCTCCTCCCCCCCCCAATCCAAAGTGATCCGTATCGCACTAGCAGGCACCAATCATTTCAATGGTCTTCTCTAGTTTATAGAGGTGACCTTGAGCAGAGGACCCCCCTCTATGACGTCTATATGCCCCTATAAAAGGTTTTTCACATTGTCAGGTGTGCATGGGCCGTATCCTATAAGTACAGCTCAGCTATTAAAGTCTCTGAATGTTTTGTTTGACCACAAGGCATTTATTTTTATGGTCTATTGATGACATTTGTCTCTAACAAACCATCAAGACTCTGCCTCAAAACACTTTTCTTCTGCAAGGAACATCTTACGACACTTGAGTGCACTTGGCAGAATGATAATCTTCGCACCTTTGCTTTGTGTTTCTGTTTGCAGACCCATCGATAGCTCTTTTCAGCTCATTTAAAAAGCACTATAATGTAGCGAGTGTGCGAGGCCCCGGCTGCTCTCTCTCTAATGCATGCCCATCTATTCCATTCGAAAAGCCATATCTGCCAGTATTTTGGCAAAATGCATTTCGTTTCATGTAGAGACGCAGCTCGGATGCACTGGGAAATGCACGACCCGCGCTGCCCCCTCTCCAGCTTATCTGAATTAATGTCTCATCAGAAGGCCGTTTATTTAACCAGTGACAAGTCCCATTTCAGCATTATGTTGAATGCAGCATTTGCGGTGCAGAAACCTTTTCCACTTAACACGCTGACCCGTAAATGACAAAATGTGAATTTAAATTGCGAAAAAACATTTTCACTTACAATAAGAGAAGTTGACTTATTGCAAAGTCCTTAGTGTGGACTAAATACAGTATATAGATATAAAGCCATAGATCTATTATAGTAGTAAAAGTACATTAATTATAAACCGCCATCATAACCACAGTGACTGCATCTATATACACCTGCTAGGAATCAGCATGGACAATATTATAGTAGTTATATTCTTGTATATACGAGCAGTATTATAGTAGTTATATTCTTGTACATAGGAGCAGTATTATAGTAGTTATATTCTTGTACATAGGAATAGTATTATAGTAGTTATATTCTTGTACATAGGAGGAGTATTATAGTAGTTATATTCTTGTACATAGGAGCAGTATTATAGTAGTTATATTCTTGTACATAGGAGCAGTATTATAGTAGTTATATTCTTGTACATAGGAGCAGTATTATAGTAGTTATATTCTTGTACATGGGGGGCAGTATTATAGTAGTTATATTCTTGTACATAGGAGGTAGTATTATAGTAGTTATATTCTTGTACATATGGGCAGTATTATAGTAGTTATATCCTTGTACATAAGAGCAGTATTATAGTAGTTATATTCTTGTACATAGGAGTAGTATTATAGTAGTTATATTCTTGTACATAGGAGCAGTATTATAGTAGTTATATTCTTGTACATAGGAGCAGTATTATAGTAGTTATATTCTTGTACATAGGAGTAGTATTATAGTAGTTATATTCTTGTACATAGGAGGTAGTATTATAGTAGTTATATTCTTGTACATAGGAGCAGTATTATAGTAGTTATATTCTTGTACATAGGAGCAGTATTATAGTAGTTATATTCTTGTACATAGGAGTAGTATTATAGTAGTTATATTCTTGTACATAGCAGTATTATAGTAGTTATATTCTTGTACATAGGAGCAGTATTATAGTAGTTATATTCTTGTACATAGGAGGTAGTATTATAGTAGTTATATTCTTGTACATAGGAGCAGTATTATAGTAGTTATATTCTTGTACATAGGAGTAGTATTATAGTAGTTATATTCTTGTACATAGCAGTATTATAGTAGTTATATTCTTGTACATAGGAGCAGTATTATAGTAGTTATATTCTTGTACATAGGAGGCAGTATTATAGTAGTTATATTCTTGTACATAGGAGCAGTATTATAGTAGTTATATTCTAGTACATAGGGGTAGTATTATAGTAGTTCTATTCTTGTACATAGGAGCAGTATTATAGTAGTTCTATTCTTGTACATAGGAGCAGTATTATAGTAGTTATATTCTTGTACATAGGAGGTAGTATTATAGTAGTTATATTCTTGTACATAGGAGGTGGTATTATAGTAGTTATATTCTTGTACATAGGAGGTAGTATTATAGTAGTTATATTCTTGTACATAGGAGGTAGTATTATAGTAGTTATATTCTTGTACATAGGGGTAGTATTATAGTAGTTCTATTCTTGTACATAGGAGCAGTAGTATAGTAGTTCTATTCTTGTACATAGGGGCAGTATTATAGTAGTTATATTCTTGTACATAGGAGGTAGTATTATAGTAGTTATATTCTTGTACATAGGAGGTGGTATTATAGTAGTTATATTCTTGTACATAGGAGGTAGTATTATAGTAGTTATATTCTTGTACATAGGAGCAGTATTATAGCAGTTATATTCTTGTACATAGGAGCAGTATTATAGTAGTTATATTCTTATACATAGGAGCAGTATTATAGTAGTTATATTCTTCTACATAGGAGCAGTATTATAGTAGTCATATTATTGAGCATATTATTATATAAGCTTTATTAGTACATACTGTAATTAATTAAATGCCTAATTCAACTATAATGTATCTCTTAGGAATGACATTCAGTGATATTTTACTTATTCTTTAGCCTTTGAGTTGTATCTCGCCATTTCTTGGGTGGGGATTTTGGAACCTTCTTTCCATTTTGCACTATATAGTAATATAACTCTATAATACAGTGAGACTCGGCACGTGTCCAGCTCTGTGATGACATAGCTTTGATACTGAAAATTGAAATCACATTTACAATCCCTTAAGAAATATTTTAAGCTGATCTTGGAATGTATTTTCCAATGTGATTAACCTTGCACCTATGCAGTGAACCAGGAACCTGTGTATGTCGGAGGAGCCTTGTCAGCATTTACCAGATTAAGAATTCAGAGAGGAATTCATACCAGTAAGCTTTTTCATTGAGACACACAAGTGCTACTGGTTTCAATTAATACATAGAGATATATAAACCCAGACACCATTTATACAATTCATAAAACCTTACCATAAATTCTTTGCGTTATCCGTTGATATGACTTTAGTAGAATTTATAGTATATTGTTTTTCCTTTGAAATAGAATGACCTGTAAAATGCAATTTACCTGGCTGACTGTTCCAGGGGTCCTGGATGTTATGTGACTATACGTCAACAGTTCTGTGTCTGTCTTCATACAAACCCCATATTGAAAGAAAAAAGCTGATTTGTGTCTAGAACTCACAGTGGATATGGAAGCATATCCAAGCATATAGGCAACAGACAGCAGAAAATGAGTAGAAACTAGAATAGCTTCACTGGGAGCACCCACTGAAATCTGAGCCTGCAGCTCCACAAGCAAAGGAACACCTACTGAAGTCTGAATCTGCAGCTCCACAAGAAGAGATCACCCACTGAAGATTGAGCCTGCAGTGCCACAAGCTAGAGGGCACCCAATGAACTCTGAGCCTGCAGTGCCACAAGCAAGAGGCACCCAATGAACTCTGAGCCTGCAATGCCACAAGCAAGAGGGCACCCAATGAACTCTGAGCCTGCAGGGGCACAAGCAAGAGGGCACCCAATGAACTCTGAGCCTGCAGTGCCACAAGCAAGAGGGCACCCAATGAACTCTGAGCCTGCAGTGCCACAAGCAAGAGGGCACCCAATGAACTCTGAGCAAAAAGTGCCACAAGCAAGAGAGCACCTACTGAACTCTGAGCCTGCAGCTCCACCACCAAGACAACACCCACTGAACTCTGAACCTGCAGCTCCACAACCAAGACATCACCCACTGAACTCTGAGCCTGCAGATCCACAAGCAAATGATCACCTACTGAACTCTGAACCAGCTCCACAAGAAGTCCACAAATAGCATTCATGGTTATGGAAATTTATAGAATGTCATGACATTTCCCATCCCCGTGGTTGAACTTGATGGACATTTTTTTTCAACTATACTATGTAACTATGTAAGCAATATTAGAAAAGGCAGTTGCAAAAACTAAAAAAGCAAAACAAAACTCCTATAGCAAGAGGCTATGTTAAAGTATACAGGAATATAGAATACATGACCAATGTGTATATTATACTGTCTTCTTCTACAGTTAGTTTAGGATTAGACTTTCTAGTAAGTGCTTATAAATAGAAGTACTGAAAAGTATTCATTATATTAAGAAAAAAACACTACAAAATATCAACATTTCATGTCACTCTCCATACACATCCCATAGTGACTGTTCTTGGCCAGAACAGATGACTTTAAGCCTAATCAGATATTGTACAGAAATGTCCTTGGGATTATCCTGAACTGACACCCTCGGCTCTGGTGAGTTTGATGGTCATTAGTGGTATCATGTGGTTGGCTTGCAAATGGATGCAATGATGTAAATACAGTATATAGAACATATGTTGTAGTCTGTAGTATATTAGTAATAGTATATTCTTGTTTTACTGTTTGACTCTGATTTGACAAACTCTACAAACTTGGCTATGGGCAAGCAGAGTCATTGCACCTACAGTATATGGTGCACTCGTCTATGTGACAATGCTTTCCTTCTAGGGTTAGTGGTTACGATTACTAATTTGCAGAGACCTTCTCGGAATTTCTCACGCAGCATTCGCTTTCCGATAGACTAACCTCTGTAATGTATTCAATCCAACTTTCATTGTATTTGCAGAATTTTATGACACGCCAAATGAATTTTGCCATGATCGGCCAATGGGGATAGGGAACCTAATCAACTCCTTCATTATCAGCAATGGTTTGCGATCGTTCCTCTCCTATTTTATCTTCGCTCTACCGACACAGTCCAGTTATGCTTGCCATTAATTACATCTTGGGTTCTGCAGTCATTAAAGTGGTAAGACTGGATAGATTCATCCTTGTCTCTTGTGAAATGGTGGCAGTCTGCCCAGAATTTTTTTTTTTTGCAAGTCCTGCCATCTAGACTTGCCCTATGTGAATTGGCCAGAAATGACAGCAGTTTGGCTCCAGCGTCGGTCAATGTCATTGTTCCTTCACCTCAGCTTCACAAACTGTGCAACAAGATCTTGTAAGGTTAATTTGTTTCCCGAATATCACAAAGATCCAGGCTTTGGAATTACAGGTGACCTCTGCCATCACCCCAGCTTGTAAACAGGCTTCATTAACTTAGCCTGGCTGTAGATATATTTAGAGAACTAAGGGATTGTGTGTGTGTGTGATCCCCGCTCGTCTCATGAGCCTCCGGAGAGACCATTAGGTAGCACAATGATCATCTGCCTTCAGCTAATACCCCATTAAGTAACTAGATATCAACTTAATTTCTCCAGAGCTGCAAACGTACATGTTATGGGAGGTTTAAGCAAATTTTCAATTTGCTGAATGTTCAGAAATTGAAATGAAAACAGCGAGGGAGGTCACTGCGGTGCTTAACCTCAAGATTTGTTACAGGCACTTTTGCCACATCATTGACACCCACAGCGGGCACAAATGTCATCAACCAAATCATGGAAAACTCATCTGCTAAATCACATTTCGGACCAAGATTAAAAAAAAAAAAAATTGGCCTGGAAAATTTTTGACCCAGTCCAACTTCTTAATAGGAAGTCAAGTTTGGTCTTTTTTATGCACTTTTTTGACACCTTTAGTTGTCACCACTTTCTCCACTCCTTGGGATCCGTGTCGGACTGACCCACCAGCATACCAGATAATAATGGTCCAGCAGAAGACACCTAAATTTGAAGGATACTATGGTCAATTTTCAAGGGACTGTTGCAAGGTGGGCCCATGTTATCTAGTGGGCCCAAGAAACCACAATCCAACACTACTTGGAATTATTTCCCATGTTAGAGAAGTTGTCTGCTAACATCTGATATGTGAGTGTACAATATCAAGTCCTTGTTGGTTCTGCTTCACCTAAAAATGTTCAAACAAGGGACATAAATAACTTTACATTTAGAATAATGTTAGAAGTCAAGTTGGCAGGTCCAAGTGAGAGCCAAAATAAAAACCTGGTGTACAACTTGGTGTCCCCGATAGCCACCAGGCTACACTGCTCTAAAACAACTGAATATAGTCATCATGTGGAGATTGTCATCATAGTTTGTACTGCACAAATATCAGTGGAATAGATGAAATTGTGTTGTTTTTTTGTGTAGGAATAAACTGAGTTAAAATTCCATGTAAACAGTGAGAGGGAACCATTAAGATTGGAAAAGGATCCCCTGGCCTGTGGAGTTCTTGGCCTCATTCTGAACAGCATTGACATTTCCAGTTATTTGTGACTGACTTTGTATTACTATGGGAATAGTCCCCTTGCATCAACCTTTGACACTCCGGTAACAGCAAAGTTTCCATTCCTTATAACCTTAACAACACACAAGGGTCACAGGCTGAGGACCATTGGTCTAGATGAGGTCTTGACATCACATATTACCAAAACATTGCAGCAGGCCAGGTTCATCCCATCTCTCCAAATATAACAAGCATTATGTGCAGATCATCCTCTTGGATGATCATCTTCAGATATCTGTGTCACAAGATAACCAGCTTTTCAAAACAATTTTGTTTTGTGATATTGTGTCATATAGTGTTATATGTGACTATTTATGATCACCCAGTGGTTTTGATGTGAATTGTCACCTTTGACAGTGTTTCCTACCATGTCACAATGAGCGATGAGCAAATCTTTTGATTTTTGGTTTCCGAAAATTCACGAGGTTCTTGGAAAAAATAGTTTTGGTCTGAATTTGTCGAGTCTGAACTAGAATTATCTATCATACTCTGGAGTCGCTGTAGGTCAGCTATCTTCTGTGGGCACCAGGTCACCACTAAGGCCAATGATCAGGCTTCACTGGTCATATGGGGGCATTTATATCATATAGGGTTTCACTGGTTATGTGGGGGGAATCAACATCATTGTGCTTTAATACTAGAGAGTATGTGATGACATCAACAACTCCCCACATGATTGCTGAGACCCAATCACAGGCCTCATCGGTAAAGATGGCAGACGGCCCAGGAAGAGGACTGGAATACCAGAGGATGCCATGGTGGAGTCCAGGAGAGACGAGTCAATGTTATTTGTTATTATTGCCTCCTACAATGGACTGTCATTTTGGATTCATGCAAACCCGGCTCGTATCACTGTAAGCTATTTTTAGGCTGGAAACATCTGTATTTATGGGTTGATCCCAGACATAAGACGGATCACAGGTCACTACGTGCTTAAGTATATTTTGGACAGAGTTGACCAGCATGCATTGCTTTACTATCCTGTGATGTTGGGCAACATTTACATACCAACGAGTAAACTTGATACAGGACATTGCTACATTCATTGCCCACGCTGCTCTGGATTGAGTCTATGGTTGGCAGTACACAAGGGAGATATGGGAGAATTGGAGGTGGACGGTCAAGAGCCACAGTGCTTGGGTTGCCATTTTGATATTGCAATGGAGTCTTCCATGCTCAGAATCCCAATTCCAAAAAGTTAAACCGTAATAAAGACACAGCAGCCATTATAATCTGTTTCAGTTAAGCATTGGTTTTTGCAGAACACTCATCTCTGACATGCAAATGTTTCAGCCCTAAATGTTTTTTATTAGAAATAAAACCCATTGTGCGCCCGGCTGCCCTTTACCACTAGCAACAAGTCAGAAATGTAAAATGAATCACTCAGTGCTTATAGAAAGTAGAAATCAGCATAATTGTCATTGTTTTACATGCCGGGCGCTCGCATATAATCCACAGCGCGCCTCAATAACACAGATATTTAATTAATATGATTAATAGCTGGTGCAGAGTGGAGAGAGGTGACACTGCCAAGCTATAAAGTGGGATGGGTGTCTGCTCGGGGATTCTGTGACTAAGCTGGAAATGTGAAGGAAATAGATGATCATTTCTAGAAACGCTGATCCCGCTCCAGACAGTATTAAATACACTGGCCAGGCAAAAACCGTCAGGAGATGGAAATCTCCTTTAATTTTTGAGACAGAATATAAGAGATTTCTTATGTACTGTCTGACTATATATAAGCAACATACCTATATATATATATATACATATATACATATATAATCATGGAAATATCTTATAATAGGTACAGAACAATGGGGGGATTTACTATTATTTCCTCTGCGCCAGAAAACTACTGCAGATGGGATTAGTTGTGTCACATCTTTGGTACACAGCCTATTTCTGCACCAGAGATGCAACACCTTGATCGTTTTATGCCCAGCTTATCACTTTTTACAAAACTGGGTGTTGCAGGGAGGAAACCAAGGCAGACTGGAATACTGGCGCTGTGACCCAAAAAAACAATACCATAACTTTATTTTTCATGCCGGCTTTACAAGAAATCTATAAATCTAAATTTCAATCCTAGCACATTGTAGTGAGCCAAAATTATTAGAGTCAGGAGCCTCACACCAGTGGAGACATTAACTGAGACCAACTTCTAACACGCCAATCTTAATTAATTCCCATCAGTATCATTTTTAGTGTTAGAATTACCTGAATATCAACATAAAGATGATAACCAAGTATCATTATTATCCTAAGGCTACTATAACAATAAAAATAATTAAAATGCCCCTATATAGGAATATTACGGATATAATACTGCAACTATATACAAGAATATAACTGCTATAATACTGCCTCCTATGTCCAAGAATATAACTACTATAATACTCCTCCTGTGTACAAGAATATAACTACTATAATACTGCAACTATATACAAGAATATAACTACTATAATACTACTCTTATGTACTAGAATATAACTACTATAATACTGCTCCTATGTACAAGAATATAACTACTATAATACTGCAACTATATACAAGAATATAACTACTATAATACTGCCCCTATGTACAAGAATATAACTACTATAATACTACTCCTATGTACAAGAATATAACTACTATATTACTGCTCCTATGTACAAGAATATAACTACTATAATACTACTCCTATGTACAAGAATATAACTACTATATTGCTGCTCCTATGTACAAGAATATAACTACTATAATACTGCTTCTATGTACAAGAATATAACTACTATATTACTGCTCCTATATACAAGAATATAACTACTATAATACTACTCCTGTGTACAAGAATATAACTACTATAATACTGCTCCTATGTACAAGAATATAACTACTATAATACTGCAACTATATACAAGAATATAACTACTATAATACTACTCCTATGTACAAGAATATAACTACTATAATACTGCTCCTATGTACAAGAATATAACTACTATAATACTACCTCCTATGTACAAGAATATAACTACTATAATACTGTGCCTATGTACAAGAATATAACTACTATAATACTGCCTCCTATGTACAAGAATATAACTACTATAATACTGCCCCTATGTACAAGAATATAACTACTATAATACTGCTCCTATGTACAAGAATATAACTACTATAATACTACCTCCTATGTACAAGAATATAACTACTATAATACTGCTCCTATGTACAAGAATATAACTACTATAATACTACTCCTATGTACAAGAATATAACTACTATAATACTGCTTCTATGTACAAGAATATAACTACTATAATACTGCCTACTACGTACAAGAATATAACTACTATAATACTACTCCTATGTACAAGAATATAACTACTATAATACTGTGCCTATGTACAAGAATATAACTACTATAATACTGCTCCTATGTACAAGAATATAACTACTATAATACTACCTCCTATGTACAAGAATATAACTACTATAATACTACTATGTACAAGAATATAACTACTATAATACTACCTCCTATGTACAAGAATATAACTACTATAATACTGCTCCTATGTACAAGAATATAACTACTATAATACTGCCCCTATGTACAAGAAGTATATCTACTATAATACTACTCCTATGTACAATAATATAACTACTATAATACTGCTCCTATGTACAAGAATATAACTACTATAATACTGTCCCCTATGTACAAGAATATAACTACTATAATACTACCTCCTATGTACAAGAATATAACTACTATAATACTGCTCCTATGTACAAGAATATAACTACTATAATACTACTCCTATGTACAAGAATATAACTACTATAATACTACCTCCTATGTACAAGAATATAACTACTATAATACTGCTCCTATGTACAAGAATATAACTACTATAATACTGCCCCTATGTACAAGAATATAACTACTATAATACTGCTCCTATATACAAGAATATAACTACTATAATAATGTCCTATGTACAAGAATATAACTACTATAATACTGCTCCTACGTACAAGAATATAACTACTATAATACTACTCCTACGTACAAGAATATAACTACTATAATACTGCCCCCTATGTACAAGAATATAACTACTATAATACTGCTCCTATGTACAAGAATATAACTACTATAATACTGCTCCTATGTACAAGAATATAACTACTATAATACTGCTCCTATGTTCAAGAATATAACTACTATAATACTGCTCCTATGTACAAGAATATAACTACTATAATACTGCTCCTACGTTCAAGAATATAACTACTATAATACTGCTCCTATGTACAAGAATATAACTACTATAATACTGCCCCCTATGTATAAGAATATAACTACTATAATACTACTCCTATGTACAAGAGTATAACTACTATAATACTGCTCCTATGTACAAGAATATAACTACTATAATACTGCTCCTATGTACAACAATATAACTACTATAATACTGCTCCTATGTACAACAATATAACTACTATAATACTGCTCCACAGTATGTACAAGAATATAACTACTATAATACTGCCTCCTATGTACAAGAATATAACTACTATAATACTGCCCCCTATGTACAAGAATGTAACTACTATAATACTGCTCCTATGTACAAGAATATAACTACTATAATACTGCTCCTATGTACAAGAATATAACTACTATAATACTGCTCCTATGTACAACAATATAACTACTATAATACTGCTCCTATGTACAAGAATAATATAACTACTATAATACTGCTCCTATGTACAAGAATATAACTACTATAATACTGCCCCCTATGTACAAGAATATATCTACTATAATACTGCCTCCTATGTACAAGAATATAACTACTATAATACTACTCCTATGTACAAGAATATAACTACTATAATACTCCTCCTATGTACAAGAATATAACTACTATAATACTGCTCCTATGTACAAGAATATAACTACTATAATACTACCTCCTATGCACAAGAATATAACTACTATAATACTGCTCCTATGTACAAGAATATAACTACTATAATACTGCCCCTATGTACAAGAATATAACTACTATAATACTGCCTCCTATGTACAAGAATATAACTACTATAATACTGCTCCTATGTGCAAGAATATAACTACTATAATACTGCTCCTATGTACAAGAATATAACTACTATAATACAGCTCCTATGTACAAGAATATAACTACTATAATACTGCCCCCTATGTACAAGAATATATCTACTATAATACTGCTCCTATGTACAAGAATATAACTACTATAATACTACTCCTATGTACAAGAATATAACTACTATAATACTACCTCCTATGTACAAGAATATATCTACTATAATACTGCTCCTATGTACAAGAATATAACTACTATAATACTACCTCCTATGCACAAGAATATAACTACTATAATACTGCTCCTATATACAAGAATATAACTACTATAATACTGCCCCTATGTACAAGAATATAACTACTATAATACTGCCTCCTATGTACAAGAATATAACTACTATAATACTGCTCCTATGTGCAAGAATATAACTACTATAATACTGCTCCTATGTACAAGAATATAACTACTATAATACAGCTCCTATGTACAAGAATATAACTACTATAATACTGCCCCCTATGTACAAGAATATATCTACTATAATACTGCTCCTATGTACAAGAATATAACTACTATAATACTACTCCTATGTACAAGAATATAACTACTATAATACTACCTCCTATGTATAAGAATATAACTACTATAATACTGCTCCTATATACAAGATTATAACTACTATAATACTGTCCTCTGTGCATATCTGCTGTTTGTGCACATACTGAAGTTTACTTTATACTACTCATTTAATCCTTATTGTAAAACTTTGTAGAATTTCTTCTGATTTGTCCTGAGAAGTTGTCGTCGTCTTTCTTTGTTGTTGTGCTACTTGGCAGATGACAAGTCTTTGTTGAGATCTGTGAACAATTGCTCGTAGATTGCTTTACAAACATGGCAGAGCGTCAGCATCGTCCTCCTAATGGAATCGACAGTGTCAGGGGCGATGCATTCTGATTAAGTCCGCTCTGTTTTCTTGCATAATTGGAATGACATGATAATTGTATGGAGGAGGAAGACTCTGGAGATTTGATTCGTTGTGATGAACTCTTTGCTTATGACAATAAAGCCGGCGCAGAAGGAATGGGCCTGATCTTATGACTGTCTGCTAGAATAACAAGCACCACCAGAGATGGATCACGGGTCATCTGTGACTGTCAGACGCGGCTTTGGAGCAGAAGTTGTAGAAGATGTTCCTTTAATTTCGATGTTAACTAATTCATACATGAGAAAACCAGAATAGCAAGTAAATGAATTTATTGATTCATGTTTGTATCTATCGTATAGGAAGTATATGACCTTGGCCAGTCTGAGAGGTTTTTACTAACATTCCTGCTACATTGTATATAATGGTCTACAATCTAAGGGGCACCAATCAAAGGCTTCCACACCGGATAGACCACCCATGGAGAGAGGGGGCCTGGTCAGTCTCATCCTGTTTGTGCGAACCTAAAAATACCGTAATACACACAAGCGTTTTTGAAATCGCAGCATTTCCGTTACGGATATTTTTCTGCAATGTGTGGATGACTTGACGTAAATCAGCATTTACATCAGTGTTCACATCATGCACAGTCCATACCTGTAAGGAATATATATATATATATATATATATATATATATATTAATGTAGCTGGTGATTGGAATCCACATAATCTACATAATTCCACTTTATTTATTCTATTTTCCAAAATTAGATATATTGTATACACGGAAATCACTGATAATGTAATTCTCTTTGTGTAATTCCATCAGCTTTGTATAGACCATCACATCTGATAACATGTTATAAGGATTTTTTTAGATCATATTGTCATTATTTCATCCCTGGTGTGTCTCTCAATGGCTCATACCGGAATCTGATCTGAATTAATTCTTCTCTCCACCATCATCTCACTAATAATTGATGATGTCATCCAACCATCAGAGGAGCCAATCAGAGCTCAAGGTTAACACTTTAGTGCACTTATGAGGAGGATGATAAGTAAATGCCCCCCTCCAGGCTGAGACCTTCCACCACAGATGAGGACATTACAGCTATCGTTCCCTAATGATCGCTTACGCCTTTGATCCAGTTGCTGTATATTAATTATCATGATGATTAGACAATAGACAATATGAGGTCGCAGGTTATTGTCATATGCTGAACATTCATTAGTGATGGAAACCACATTGCGGGAACTCTATGAAACCTCCTTCACTCGCAGTCGATGTTGGCCCAGATTTATTAATAGTTGTACAGTGTAACCTTAGACAGGCAGACTGACAATGCACCAGATCTCCAACTTCTTCATAAATCAAACAGTCAGAAACTGGCTTAGATTTCCAGTATAACCCGCACCAGAAAATTATTGTGATTTATAATAAATATGGCGGGTCAGGTGTCCCCGATCTGCCCCACTCTCTGCCCTGCCCTGAAAAGTTAAAGAAAATTGGATAGTAAAAAATGAAAAGAAGAGGAAATTCTGAAGAAAAGAGAAAAAGAAAGAGACAATAGAATAGGGAAAGATGAAAATAGAATCAGAAAAGAGGAAGAAAAAGGAAAATGTGAGAAGAAGGAAGAGGGAAAGTCAAAGAAAAGATGATAAGACAAGATAAAGAGGAAAAGATGAAAAATAAAAGGAGGTAAATCAAAGAAGAAGAAAAGATCATGAAAAAAAAAGATGAAGCGGGAGAGATGAAAAAAGCAAAAAGGTGATGTAGAGAAGAGAAGATGAAAAGCTGAAGAGAAAAACAAAGAAAATGAGAAAAGTGGAGGGGAAGGAGGGGAGGAGAGGAGAGGAAGGGAGAGGGGAGGTGGAGGGGAAGGGAGAGGAGGAGAGGAATGGAGGAGAGGAGAGGAAGGGATAGGAGGAGAGGAGAGGAGGGGAAGGAGAGGAATGGAGGAGAGGAGGGCGAAGGAGAGGAGGGGAAGGGAGAGGAGGGGAGGAGAGGAGGGGAAGGAGAGGAATGGAGGAGAGGAGAGGAAGGGAGAGGAGGGGAGGAGAGGAGGGTAAGGAGAGGAATGGAGGAGAGGAGGGGGAAGGAAGAGGAGGGGAGGAGAGGAGGGGAAGGAAGAGGAGGGTAAGGAGAGGAATGGAGGAGAGGAGAGGAAGGGAGAGGAGGGGAGGAGAGGAGGGTAAGGAGAGGAATGGAGGAAAGGAGAGGAAGGGAGAGGAGGGGAGGAGAGGAGGGGAAGGAGAGGAATGGAGGAGAGGAGGGGGAAGGAAGAGGAGGGGAATGGAGAGGAGGGGAGGAGAGGAGGGTAAGGAGAGGAATGGAGGAGAGGAGAGGAAGGGAGAGGAGGAGAGGAGGGTAAGGAGAGGAATGGAGGAGAGGAGAGGAGGGGAGGAGAGGAGAGGAAGGGAGAGGAGAGGAGGAGAGGAGGGGAAGGAGAGGAGGAGAGGAGAGGAGGAGAGGAGAGGAGGGGAAGGAAAGGGGAGGAAGGAAGAGGAGAGAAGGGGAAGGGAGAGAAGGGGAAGGAGAGGAATGGAGGAGAGGAGGGGAGGAGAGGAGGGGAAGGAAGAGGAGGAGAAGGAGAGGAGGGGAGGAGAGGAGGGGAAGGAGAGGAGGGGAAGGAGAGGAGGGAGAGGAGAGGAGAGGAAGGAGAGGAGGGGAAGGAAAGGGAGAGGAGGGGAAGGAGAGGAATGGTGGAGAGGAAGGGAGAGGAGGGGAGGAGAGGAGGGGAAGGAGAGGAGAGGAATGGAGGAGAGGAGGGGGAAGGGAGAGAAGGGGAGAAGAGGAGAGGAGGGGAGGAGAGGAGGGGAGGAGAATAGAGGAGGGGAGGGTAGGGGAAAGGAGGGGAAGAGAGGAGGCGAGAGAGAGGAGGGGAAGGGAGAAGGGAGAGGAGGGAAAAGGAGAGGAGGGTAGGGAAGAGGAGGAAAGGAGGACAGAGGAGGAGGGGAGGGGAGAGTAGGAGTGAGGGGCAGAGGAGAAGATGGGAGAGGACAGGAGGAGAGGGGAGAGGAGGGGAGGGGAACAATCAGATGTTGATAAGTAGAGGGAAAGATAAGAAATAGATGAAAAGATGAAGAGAAAAAGAAAAAAAAGAGACAAACTTTATAAAATTAAACCTTGTCATGAATTAGCCTCATTCCTTCCTTCCTTCATGCATGCGGTGATGTTTTTATAGTATAACCATGTACAGTGTGTGATATTATATTGTGTATTATATGGGGGTTAATAGAAGGTCCAGTTTAGGGCAATGTGTAGTGAAAGTTGTCTTCATAGGAAGAGGGTAGAATGGGGAAAATATAGAGATAGGCAGAAGTATAGCTATAGGGGATGTATAAGTGCCATCCTCAGAGGTGTTCTTAGGGGGTGCAAATACTTCCCTGCTTCAAAAAAAGACACCATTTTCCACCATATGTCACATGATTAGTGGGGACCCTGTTATAGATTTTGCATGTAGAGCACAACTTGCTTTATACAGTATTTCTGATCCAACAGTCACAGGCGACCTAAATGGAGTTCCCCATAAGTGCGCTGTTGCCAGGGGGGCCCATTAATCAACGTCTGTCGCATTGGCTAGCCGGCCTTCTCTATCTTTAGGTGATGCTTTTTTTCTCCCTTCTATTCTTTTGCTTCTGCTGCCTGTTAAGACGGGGCTGTCATCTCTTATCAATCACACAATACGTAGGATAAATCTCTGTTTAGCACATTCAGGTGCAGATGTAGCCTGCTGGCGCTGAGATGACAGGCTGCTGATAATTGGGGTTGGATGTACAGATATGCACTGCACATATGACAAAGATAGATGTGCCGCTTCACAACGTACAGCTATTGGACTGGGACCCCCATAATGCTTTATGTAATGCCAAAGAAAACCTCACAAAAGCTCCAGATGACCCCAACAGCCTAATATCATGGGCACAGCTAATAGCTCATGGGGCCCAGGAGCAAAAATTCAACCCCCTCCACCATACAACTTCTCAAGTCCACCAGTCACAGCCAATCCAAACCATTTAGCAGAACTATTGGGGCTATTATGTGACCCAATGATGCATCCATAGCAGACTAGTTCATTGCTTGGGTCTTAAAAGATTACAGTCACATCCCCAAGACATATGCTTGGCCCCCTCTTCACTCCTCCCTCCCAAAATATATAGGAAACAGCGTATGTGTAAGACAATTTATCTAACATGGTAATTAATGGGGGCATCTGTTTCCCCTTCCCTTTTCTATCCAGCTCACAAGCCTTCCATCATCCCCCATTAGTGCTCCCTACTCAGTAATGTTGACCTCTTTTGTGCCTTGATCCTTGACTATATGCTGGCCAACTGCTGCTTTTGGCATTAAAGAGTTAATGTTCTCCTTTCTGACAGTGAAATGCTGTGTATCATACATCTTCTTCCCCTGTCTCCTCCACAAAAGTATCTCAGTATGTGAAGGATCATAATGAACTTTTTATAATTTTATACTTTTATATCTGTTTTATATTTTCGTATTTGCTTAAGGTGTACTGTGTGTAAAAAACATTGTTATCCTTAAAGTTGAATATTAGATGTGGTTGTTTATGCTTGAAACTGAGTGTAATGTAATGTTACACTACTAGATAGTGTCTGCATACCAAAATGAGAATCCTTTGTGTCCAAGAAGACATGTGCTTGGTTTGCTGCCAGAAGACACCTCCCTGCATCACAGCGCAAGACAGGAGATGGCTGACCATATACGAAACTGCTTATATCTGTTATCTATGCATTCAAGATATACTACACCAATTACGATTGAACATGAGAACTTACGTTGCTATGTTAACCCTTTCCTATACTTGCTGCTATATGAACTTATGTTGCCTTAATAAAGTATGTCAAAGCGTCCCTGTATTCGGCTAAGAAAGAGGGTTCATACCAACATTCTCTGTCTGGTGTCTATCCCTCGCCACTGGCACTTAGCTCATATCAATTAGGACAACGACAGTTACCTGGAGAACCTGGTCATCTGGCCCACAAAGGGTCTTGACCTTATCAAGTACACCAGAGAGTAAGGGAGAAAGATTTATCATGCACAGACTGAGTTAAATAATGAGGCGTCTGTAATTTTTGGATCTGTTGTCGCCCTCTTGGCTCCCCACACACTGGGCTCGGGTTCTTTGCAGTTAATTAAGGAATTTTATTCTTTTGGCACTATACAATGATGATAAGAAAACTAAATTTGATCGTAATCCTAAGAAAATACATTATGGGCACCACTCTAATTAAAGGGTGTCTGTCATATCCCACGGGGATATTAAGGTAAGTATAGCGCCTTGTAGATGAATTAAGCTCAAGTCCAGTTATATCTGTGATGGAAAAATTGATGCCGCATCTCACCAAATTCTGTCCTTCAATCTTTATGTAAGTGAGGTGCGTAGAGCGCCAGTTCTGTATGTATCCCTCCTATCCCTGCTGATAATGACAGCGTGAATTCAGAGCGAGGGGAGCAGAGTGGGGCTGGAGAGGGATAGACAGTGATAGATGGTGCTTGGGCCAGTAGCCCATAATGGCAGTTCTCCAGACTTGAGCTTAAAGGGTACTTAGAAGTATAAGGGGTCGTCCAGAAATTAAAAGGCTTTTTCAAAATTAGCCCTTTTCATCCCCCCAGTCCCAGTCATCAAAAGAAAGGGGATTGTAAATGAGCACTGCCGCTCCATCTAGAATTTAAGGAACTGGCACAGATAACTGATTGCTTTCTTTGCCAGTCCCATAACCTGCCCTCCATTCACAGGATCAGCTTCTTGTGATCGGTAGAGATCCCAGCACTCATGACACCCAGTGATCAGATACTTTTCACCTGTCTTGTGGATTCTAGTAAAACCCATTTAAACATTTATAGCCTATATTCAGGGTCGTGCCTAAATGTTTGATGGGTTGGGCTCTATTGATCAGTGCAATGGAGAGACTTTGGTGATCCTGCATGCAACACACACTTGGATCAGTCCATACTCCATCTGGTCCTGGAACTGCAGCCCCTTTATTGTACAGACCGGTGAGAGTCATGGAGGTTGGTTCGCCACTAGAGATGAGTGAACTGGTTCGTTTGTTTTGAATTTTCCAAAAATCCTGGGTTAGAGCAAACACTGGATTTGGGGGATCTGTTAGTCATGATATAATAAGCAAGGACACAGGGGAAGTGGTAAAAAAGAATAAATAGTCATGTTCACCTATTCTAGGATCCCTTGTGGTCTCCTGTGCTCCTTTGTGGTCTTCTACAGCCCTCTTCTAGCCGTTACTGACTCTGAGGGACTGTTGAGGCATAAGAATGAACCTCAGCAGTCACATGGGGCATGCCAAGGTCATGAAGCTTGTGTGGGGAAGCTGACATCTCCTGGTAGCCCGGAAGAGCCTGGAAAAAGATACATGCAAAGGAGCACTGGACAGCACAAGGGAGCTCAGGAGAGATGAGGATAGGGGATTGGGGATTCCTCCCCTGAGTATCATATTCTGGGGTCAATGGAACGTTGATGTCCTATCCTCCAAAAAACAAGACTAAAGACCCAACTTCATACACATACCTCACATACACATAGGTGGGTAAGGACTGTATTCAATGTAATGAGGGGAAATACGGTCCTGTAAATGTAGTAAGGATTGCCCTGGGTATATACATGTGGACATGTCTCCTGCTTTATAGAAATCAATTTTTGCTCCATACATTTCTACTGTCAGTCAAGCTCCATTCTAGTCACATTGTCGTACGTCTGCTTCCAGTCAATGCAATATACATAGAAGAATCAGTTAGCAGCAAAGTGTCCCTGGGAATTGTATTCACATAATGACTACTTAATATCACAGTATTCAAAGCCCAAACCTCTGCAGTAATATAAAGCAATAACAATAAAAACAACATAACACATTGCAGAAGGCGCTGCAATAAGACGGCTCGGCTGCCAATCACCTACACTGCAGGTCTGTAAATTAAATGCCGCTCTCCTGTTTTCCACCACACAATGGAGGCACTTTTGTTTCTATGACTACAATTAATGCTCGGGGAATGCAGCAAGCGAGGAGTTCGCTGACAGACCTGGGAGAGCGGGGCACATCCAGAGTTCAGCCAGTCACAACCAAGTAAGATTTAGGAGGAAACGTAGTAACAAGAGATGAGTAAACCAGCTCACCACCAGCCAGGTTGGTGACAAATTTTGCTCTCATGAACCTCTATTGTACTCCAAGGTCTCTTCAGACCCCAGAGCGTAAACATAACAGTCTCATTCAACTCTCCTGTGCTCCATCATGGCGTCTAGTGCGGGTCCCCATCCTCCACAGGGCTCTTCTGGATGACGTCAGCAGCACTGGAGGACACTGAGGCCAAATGACAGTCCTTAGTCCTTAGCCACAGACATCATTCAGGATGCTGAAAAAGATGAGGACCTGCTCCAGACACTGCAGAAGACTGTTAAGTTTAGGCACCTTCCCTGGGCCACCGCTTATTATATTTTAGGTTCGGCACAAAAGGAACCTTACAACTATTTGGCACAGAGCAGACTTTAAGCTTATGTGTATGGAGGACTATAACATGGTAGGAATATGTCCTATAGTGCTCCAACTGATCTCAACTTAAAAGCTCCAAGAAGTCATTAGAGAAGGATGAACCGTATTTGACCCAAGTTTTTGAAAAGTTTCAGTTTCCAATGAAAGCTTTTGGGATACATTTTGGGTAAACTGTCTCCATATGGCTTCCTGATGAATGTTCCTTAGGATGTTCAGCTATGTAAAGCCACCCTATGGAACGTTCATTAAGTCTATATAACCCCTTCTTGGGCAATATGATGAGGCAGCAGTGAATACTGCTCACAAAGGGTGGTATATACATTATAGCAGCCCAAACAAGCGTATAATGGGATGCTATACTGTTGATTTGTAACTAATTTATTCCAACAAAACTAATCTTGGGATTGAACCGGAAACTAAACTTGAGATGTTTGCTCAACACTGCAAGTAATGTTTGAGAACCCAGAGTGTTTGTATTAAAAAGTTAGACCCATCTCTACCCCTACATAGAATGGAAAATGCCTAGCCAGATTAACATGGGCACCATATAGATCCACATGAGTGTCTACCATCCACAATGCAGACTCATGGCTACTCTCTGTGTTGCGAACAAAGATTCAATATAGACTTTTTAAACCATGTGCATAAAACCAAAGTTTGGGGTTAGAATATGGAGCTATATTATGGCTTGATCACTATGTAGAAAGCTTATGGTATAATTGAGAATATTTTTTTATATTTAAACAGCAAATGTTTAGTGCCAAATTTTTAATTGGAGAAAATAATAATTACACGACTGAACGAGTCAACATCAGCAAATAAGATTTAATGGTGTTGTCTGGGATTTGTAAAACATGGCTGCTTTTTTACAGAATCAACACTACACCAGTCCATGGGATAGAAAAAAATTCTCAAATCAGGCATCAAACTCTGTTCAGACCGAGCAATTTTGGTCCAACTTTAAAGTGACCATATTGCCCTGAAAAGTTGTTTTGGACACACAGTATTATACCCTTTGTTCAAAAAGTTGTAATTCTCGGTCATTGACTTCCTTTCAGTGACTGAGTGTACCTGATCGACCTGCAAAAATGTCATCAGCTTATATTGGCTGGGTAAGATTGGTTACTCTTGGTCATTGAAAGTAGATCAGTGAACTAGTTTCAGTAACCTCCCAGACCACCAGATCTAAACAGCCAATGATGGTAACTCTCGGTCAGTGAAAGTAGGTCAATGACCTAATTTCAATGATTGAGAGTAATGCCACCATTTGAGCAATTCACCCAAAATGAATCCAAAAAGTTTCGTATTCCCAAAGATCTGAATTTTTTATGATTTTGACTATATTTCTTCACCTCTAGTTATGTCTAGTATTGCTTCTCAGCTCCATCAATGTGGATAGGGATAAGATATTATACTTGTGGACTGATGTGATGCAATTTTTGAATATTTTTCTAATTCTGTGCAACCCATCATATATAAATAATACAGATTTAGTTGAGTAGAGAAGCCCCCAGCAGTGTCCTAAGTGATGATGGAATAGATGGAGATAATGTAAGGTAAGTAGGATGTGGAAACATACAGGATAGAAGGATGGTAATATTGTATATTAGTTATTTATTATGGTAGCTTCTTCCAAAATCTTCAAAGCCGTCTTAAAGCTTTCTACACTGCTGTACTTTATAACCCCCTCCAATATGTATAAACTCTTGCATAGTCTTATGTAAAGAGGGGAGAGCATTCTAAAGTAGAGAAGAAGCATAAGAGAAGTTCTGGATAATACATGAGTGGGAGGTGGTTATCACTGATAAAGACAACTGTTGCATCTTGGATAAATATGTGGATGTGCGTTATACGGTGGGTATATAGATTAATCTAGTGTATAATTTATGGATGGAAAGCAGGGCATTCTAAAGAGGAGGTGCAACATTAAGGAAGTCTTGGAGTGGATTTAAACACAGCAGTGAGTGATCAACGAAGATATTTTGGTTGAATATAGGGACATGTGCACTGTTTGGCACATGTATAGTCTACTGTAAAGTTTTATGGAGGGGGAAGAACATTCCAAAGAAGAGGATCAGCACAAGAGAAGTCTTAGACACTAGAGTGTGAGGTAGTTACAACAAATGAAGACAACTGTTAGTCCTTAGTAGAGATATGTTGGGTAAATGTAAGAACAAGTGCACCCTATGGTACACAGATAGTTTGGTGTACAGTATGTTGTTAAGAAAGCAGGGATAACATTCCAAAGAAGTGGTGCAGCACAAGAGACACCTTAGACACTAGAATGTGAGGTAGTTACTACAAATGCAGACAGATGTTGGTCCATAGCAAAGATATATTGGTTAAATATAAGAATATGTGCACCATCTGGTACATATATAGTCTGGGATACAGTATATTCTTATGGGAGAGGGAGAACATTCCAAAGAAGAGGTGCAGCACAGAAGAAGTCTTAGACACTCCAATATGAAGTAGTTACAAATGAAGACAGCCTTTGGTCCTTAGCAGAGACACGTTGGTTAAATATAAAGACCCACAGAACACATTACATTAATCTTTTTGCATGTTCTGCCCCTCAGACTACATTTGCAACAATAATTGACAAAATTTTCACCCCATTTGTCGGTATCGTCGCCCGACATTCAGGCATTTGTCTGCTAATAAGGCATGTTCATTTTTTCGGTGAAAAAGTGTCAGGCATTTGGAAACTAATGTAAGTATTGAGTTAGATTCTACAATATTTACTGTGATTGCAAATCTCCAGAGTCCACTTAGCTCAGCAGAATTCAATAGCTGCTCAAATCCGTATGTTCTTTCACAAGTTAAAGTTGAAATATAACCTAAAGGGAAAAAGATACAATTGATATGCTCCCTGCACACATCTCTGTTCACATTGCCCAGACTTAAAGATGTGATAAACATTTCCTTGTATTGTTCTTTATGGGGTTATACTAGTCCAAGTATGAAAGATACATCAAGGTGAATACAGGTCTATAAGAGGAGGGGGATTCCGCCATCATATCTATTACTCCAATGAATCCCAGAAAAGAAATGAGGCAGCTCTGCAAAAAGTTTTGGCTTATATTGTCCTAGAGTTTGGTGCATTCATCTCCTGTGCTGACTTATGTATCTATGTATCCATATAGCAATACTGTAGTATGAGACTCAGTATTACTGAAAATTAGAAACAGCCTATATAGCTACACTGTATTTATTAATCTATTGATCTAATTATATATCTATGTCATATCTATCTATCTATCTATCTATCTATCTATCTATCTATCTATCTCTATCTCATATCTATCTATCTATCTCATATCTATCTATCTCATATCTATCTATCTATCTATCTATCTATCTATCTCTATATCATATCTATCTATCTATCTATCTATCTATCTATCTCATATCTATCTATCTCATATCTATCTATCTCATATCTATCTATCTATCTATCTCATATCTATCTATCTATCTATCTATCTATCTATCTATCTATCTATCTCATATCTATCTATCTCATATCTATCTATCTATCTATCTATCTATCTATCTATCTATCTATCTATCTATCCACCCTTAGGTAAAATATGTAACCTTCATTTTAAATTGAATAATTCTGACACACATATAAATACGGTATAATGGGTTAAGAATGCTCTCAAGATTTTGGAACAACCCTTATCTAAGGCAAACATCCTTGGCCACTTTTATCTGGGTCTAAGGATACTGAAAACCATAGACTATGATGGTGATCTTCTTCATATCCCCAAAGCTGTTGAGACTCTTCTATTGCAGAGATATGCCGGGGTGTCTTCTCCTTCATCTAGTTGATCTCTTTGGTGGATACAGTAGCCAACTGGAAGTGACACGTCAGTGTTATGAATCTTAGGCCCCACATCCTGAGGATCACCTACAGTAGTACTCTATGGCGATATGTCGATTAAATTGGGTTGAGTATCCTTAAGTCTCAGACTAAGGAAAGGTTGGAAGCCATTGGGGCAGAATACGCAGTAATCTGGTTGCCATAAAATGCAGCCACCATGTTCTTGGCTCTCCCAATGGAAATGAATCACCGATGGAATGGACACCAATTTGTTGCTTTCTGGTGTCTGCTTTCTTCCCCATCAGTCCAGTAATTGTACCTCGGTGGCAGATCTCTCAGATCCTTGGCAGTAGGATAAGGTTTTAGTGTCTATGACCAGAATAGGTTCTTCGACTGGAACAAGCAGTGAACCTTAATTGAACCTGAGAGATGTCTCCTCATAACGTATGTCCGTCTTTCCCTTTCATGCCTCTGTTAGCCGCCCAGACATATTGCTGCCCAGTGATAAAGAGGTTCCTTCCCAAAGTGATTTGTTTCCTCTAGCAGAAAAAGTCCTGAATCGCATTATTTACATCACACAGAACCAACGGCCCGTGAGAATTCGCTCGGATAACATCATTGATTCACGACCGTCCTGCTGACATTTTCCCGTCCGTGATTGAAGTCTTTTGCCTCCCCCCTTCCAAACATTTTTAGAAATGGTTTCCAAACGAGAAGGCCAAACACAGACATCAAACGTTACAAATAACCCACAAACAGGCGCTGTCTTCCCGAGAGGAGAGCGGTCACGTGACTGCGGACAATGGCAGCTTTTTCTTTTATCAACAATGAGCCATTTTTTGTGACCGGCTTGGGGCCACCTCACCCTATACGATGGATTATGACCTCTGCTTCTGAGCAGATGATTTCACATAAATACTTTGCTTTAACAAAAACAAAAATTTACCATTGTGTGCCAATCAAAAGGCCAAAGGTCTAGGGATTAAAACCAAGATGTGCCGCTATATGGGCCACATTGTATCTCTGTATGCTTCTGAATTCATATAGAGGGTTCTTTTGTCATACTGTAGTCCTATAAAGTGTGCTTTCGTTTGTTGGATGCTATAGCATGGACATAATACCAAGGCACTGTCTGGCGGCACCTGCAGTGCCCGTAGTGTGGGGGCCTCAGACTTTTCCGTGACTCCCTGAAGACTGTGTGCCCATGCCTCTGCCAGCTACTGTATATGATGCCTAAAAGGTATGAAGGGAAGCAGTGTTGGACTGTGGTACCTTGGGTTCACCAGATAAAATGATTCCGGGGCCCATTCTCCAACAAGAAAATAGACCATAGTGCCCTTCAACTATGGGTGCCTTCTGCTGAACCAGTATTGGTTTAGAGTCTGGGCCCACCGGAGAATCCTCTGGTATTCTGATGGGCCAGTCTGACACTGAAGTGAAGAGAGGAGGAGAAGGAAGAAGTTGAGATAGAGCAGGAAATATTTGTGTTCCTCAAAAAGACTGTGAGTGACTGGATGACCATAAACAAATTCCCGTAGCTTTCACAATGGCTGACCATAGAAGCAACTTTAATAGGAATTACAGCTGTGGCACACAAAATTCTGCTCTGCTATGGCAGATAGCATTCAGATCAAGAGAAGAGGAACTTCCATGAGTACAAGGGAATTTTTGGATATGGAAGCAAATTAGGAAATATTCTTTCACACTCAGGAAACCATCCCACAAAATTGCTTCAGGCCTCCTTACATTTTTTTTTATTAACAAAACTATAGATTTAGCAAGTTACAAACAAATATTTATGGCACCAAATGAATCTTCATTCCGCAACTCGCTACACTATTTCTTTAGCATTGTTGCTTGGATACAATGTGAATAAGTGATCATGCTGCACAAGTGTGCTAGGATAACAGCGTAGTTGTCGTCGTAGGTCACACAAGTCCTTTTAAGAAATGCTCCATCTGTCTACGGGATATATCGTTCTTTTAATATCTGTTCAGATTTGCAGCAATTTGTAAATGTTCATTAATTTTTGGAATAATTTTTTTTAAAGAATTTAATGATGTTTTCTCTTGGAAACAAAATACTAAAGGGTTACTATGGAGACTTTGCGCTACTAGTTAGGAAGCTATATTTAGGACACTGAGATCACAGGCGGAGCTGGCCTAGCCTAATATTGAACAAATACACACAATTCTATACATAGACACGAGTTAAGTCACGGCCCCTGCTCCACTTGGAGAGTAGAAAGCGTAAGGAGTCAATGAAGTGGATGACTTTCCCAGTAATTGTGACTCCGGAGCCGGGATAATTAGCAGATAGTGAGTAATGTAAATTACAGGAGGTTATGACGAGAAGGTTACGTTCTACACAATTACTCATTTTGTCAAAAAGAGTCAAAATTTAAAGATATTACATTTAATTTTCAAAAACTTCAGATATTTTTGTTTCATTCTGTTGTCTGATCCACACGTGTGGAATAGTTTATATGGCAAGGTGGCAGAACAAGAGAGATGTCCTGCCGAAGGAAGGAATCAAAGTGTCCTCCAGTGGTACAAGGGCCAATGGTTACCCTCAGATACAAGGACCCAGGTGCGACTACAATCTCTGCACCCCCTATAGAGAACACAATGGTATATTCTATGACTGTACATATCAGATTCTGTACAATTTACAGAAAAAATGTCACATCGACCATTCAAGCACCAGAAATAACAAAAACGTACCTTTGTTTTTGGTTCCATGGATGGAAGATCTGAAAATAACATTGAAATCTGTTTTGTCACTTTAAACATTAAAAAATGACTTCACCCTTCACCCCCATTACTGCAAACACAGCCCTGCCATTCATTCATGGACCTGATTCATACTGCATTCAGGTTCTGGCAAGTATTGTGCGATCTTTCAGTTTTGTAGGACGATTTCCTGTTGTGCTGTTCAATACCCGAACACTGTAAGACACAACGGGGGACGGGGGATGGGAACTGGTGGAAAAAACAAATTGTTTCCACTTATTCTTCTCCCGCTTACTTAATACAACTAAGGTCAAAGCAACTTCCAAAGCTCCAACTCACACAAACAAATTGCTCTATTTCCTCAATGAAAATATGAAACACAAGTAAAATAAATCTAAATTCTCTTACAACAAACAACCAATCCATATACTTGCACATAGAGGAAGTATTATAGTAGTTATATTCTTGTACATAGGAGTAGTATTATAGTAGTTATATTCTTGTACATAGGAGTAGTATTATAGTAGTTATATTCTTGTACATAGGAGCAGTATTATAGTAGTTATATTCTTGTACATAGGAGCAGTATTATAGTAGTTATATTCTTGTACATAGGAGTAGTATTATAGTAGTTATATTCTTGTACATAGGAGGTAGTATTATAGTAGTTATATTCTTGTACATAGGAGCAGTATTATAGTAGTTATATTCTTGTACATAGGAGCAGTATTATAGTAGTTATATTCTTGTACATAGGAGTAGTATTATAGTAGTTATATTCTTGTACATAGGAGCAGTATTATAGTAGTTATATTCTTGTATATAGGAGCAGTATTATAGTAGTTATATTCTTGTACATAGGAGTAGTATTATAGTAGTTATATTCTTGTACATAGGGGCAGTATTATAGTAGTTATATTCTTGTACATAGGAGCAGTATTATAGTAGTTATATTCTTGTACATAGGGGCAGTATTATAGTAGTTATATTCTTGTACATAGGAGTAGTATTATAGTAGTTATATTCTTGTACATAGGAGCAGTATTATAGTAGTTATATTCTTGTAAGGGGGGGAAGAGAATCCGTCGAGGGGGATAGAGAATGAAGGGAATAAGGGAAGGGAGACATAGGGGCAGTATTATACTAGTTATATTCTTGTACATAGGAGGCAGTATTATAGTAGTTATATTCTTGTACATAGGAGCAGTATTATAGTAGTTATATTCTTGTACATAGGGGCAGTATTATAGTAGTTATATTCTTGTACATAGGAGGCAGTATTATAGTAGTTATATTCTTGTACATAGGAGCAGTATTATAGTAGTTATATTCTTGTACATAGGAGCAGTATTATAGTAGTTATATTCTTGTACATAGGAGCAGTATTATAGTAGTTATATTCTTGTACATAGGAGCAGTATTATAGTAGTTATATTCTTGTACATAGGAGGCAGTATTATAGTAGTTATATTCTTGTACATAGGAGCAATATTATAGTAGTTATATTCTTGTACATAGGAGCAGTATTATAGTAGTTATATTCTTGCATATAGGAGCAGTATTATAGTAGTTATATTCTTGTACATAGGGGGCAGTATTATAGTAGTTATATTCTTGTACATAGGAGCAGTATTATAGTAGTAATATTCTTGTACATAGGAGCAGTATTATAGTAGTTATATTCTTGTACATAGGAGCAGTATTATAGTAGTTATATTCTTGTACATAGGAGGCAGTATTATAGTAGTTATATTCTTGTACATAGGAGCAGTATTATAGTAGTTATATTCTTGTATATAGGAGCAGTATTATAGTAGTTATATTCTTGTACATAGGGGGCAGTATTATAGTAGTTATATTCTTGTATATAAAAGGAGTATTATAGTAGTTATATTCTTGTACATAGGAGTAGTATTATAGTAGTTATATTCTTGTACATAGGGGGCAGTATTATAGTAGTTATATTCTTGTACATAGGGGGCAGTATTATAGTAGTTATATTCTTGTACATAGGAGGTAACATTATAGTAGTTATATTCTTGTACATAGGAGCAGTATTATAGTAGTTATATTATTGTACATAGGGGGTAGTATTATAGTAGTTATATATTTTATAGGAGCAGTATTATAGTAGTTATATTCTTGTACATAGGAGTAGTATTATAGTAGTTATATTCTTGTACATAGGAGCAGTATTGAAGTAGTTATATTCTTGTACATAGGAGTAGTATTATAGTAGTTATATTCTTGTACATAGGAGCAGTATTATAGTAGTTATATTCTTGTACATAGGAGCAGTATTATAGTAGTTATATTCTTGAACATAGGAGCAGTATTATAGTAATTATATTCTTGTACATAGGAGTAGTATTATAGTAGTTATATTCTTGTACATAGGAGCAGTATTATAGTAGTTATATTCTTGTACATAGGAGCAGTTTTATAGTAGTTATATTCTTGTACATAGGAGCAATATTATAGTAGTTATATTCTTGTACATAGGAGCAGTATTATAGTAGTTATATTCCTGTACATAGGAGGCAGTATTATAGTAGTTATATTCTTGTACATAGGAGCAGTATTATAGTAGTTATATTCTTGTACATAGGAGCAATATTATAGTAGTTATATTCTTGTACATAGGAGCAGTATTATAGTAGTTTTATTCTTGTATATAGGAGCAGTATTATAGTAGTTATATTCTTGTACATAGGGGGCAGTATTATAGTAGTTATATTCTGGTATATAAAAGCAGTATTATAGTAGTTATATTCTTGTACATAGGAGTAGTATTATAGTAGTTATATTCTTGTACATAGGGGGCAGTATTATAGTAGTTATATTCTTGTACATAGGGGGCAGTATTATAGTAGTTATATTCTTGTACATAGGAGCAGTATTATAGTAGTTATATTATTGTACATAGGGGTAGTATTATAGTAGTTATATATTTTATAGGAGCAGTATTATAGTAGTTATATTCTTGTACATAGGAGTAGTATTATATAGTTATATTCTTGTACATAGGAGGCAGTATTATAGTAGTTATATTCTTTTATATAGGAGCAGTATTATAGTAGTTATATTATTGTACATAGGGGTAGTATTATAGTAGTTATATATTTTATAGGAGCAGTATTATAGTAGTTATATTCTTGTACATAGGAGTAGTATTATATAGTTATATTCTTGTACATAGGAGGCAGTATTATAGTAGTTATATTCTTGTATATAGGAGCAGTATTATAGTAGTTATATTCTTGTACATAGGAGCAGTATTATAGTAGTTATATTCTTGTACATAGGTGTAGTATTATAGTAGTTATATTCTTGTACATAGGAGGTAGTATTATAGTAGTTATATTCTTGTACATAGGAGCAGTATTATAGTAGTTATATTCTTGTACATAGGGGCAGTATTATAGTAGTTATATTATTGTACATAGGAGGTAATATTATAGTAGTTATATTCTTGTACATAGGAGGCAGTATTATAGTAGTAAAATTCTTGTACATAAGAGTAGTATTATAGTAGTTATATTCTTGTGCATAGGAGCAGTATTATAGTAGTTATATTCTTGTACATAGGAGCAGTATTATAGTAGTTATATTCTTGTACATAGGAGTAGTATTATAGTAGTTATATTCTTGTACATAGGTGTAGAATTATAGTAGTTATATTCTTGTACATAGGAGGCAGTATTATAGTAGTAAAATTCTTGTACATAAGAGTAGTATTATAGTAGTTATATTCTTGTGCATAGGAGCAGTATTATAGTAGTTATATTCTTGTACATAGGAGCAGTATTATAGTAGTTATATTCTTGTACATAGGAGTAGTATTATAGTAGTTATATTCTTGTACATAGGGGGCAGTATTATAGTAGTTATATTCTTGTACATAGGGGGCAGTATTATAGTAGTTATATTATTGTACATAGGGGTAGTATTATAGTAGTTATATATTTTATAGGAGCAGTATAATAGTAGTTATATTCTTGTACATAGGAGTAGTATTATAATAGTTATATTCTTGTACATAGGAGCAGTATTATAGTAGTTATATTCTTGTACATAGGAGCAATATTATAGTAGTTATATTCTTGTACATAGGAGCAGTATTATAGTAGTTTTATTCTTGTATATAGGAGCAGTATTATAGTTGTTATATTCTTGTACATAGGGGGCAGTATTATAGTAGTTATATTCTTGTATATAAAAGCAGTATTATAGTAGTTATATTCTTGTACATAGGAGTAGTATTATAGTAGTTATATTCTTGTACATAGGGGGCAGTATTATAGTAGTTATATTCTTGTACATAGGGGGCAGTATTATAGTAGTTATATTCTTGTACATAGGAGGTAACATTATAGTAGTTATATTCTTGTACATAGGAGCAGTATTATAGTAGTTATATTATTGTACATAGGGGTAGTATTTTATAGTTATATTCTTGTACATAGGAGGCAGTATTATAGTAGTTATATTATTGTATATAGGAGCAGTATTATAGTAGTTATATTATTGTACATAGGGGTAGTATTATAGTAGTTATATATTTTATAGGAGCAATATTATAGTAGTTATATTCTTGTACATAGGAGTAGTATTATATAGTTATATTCTTGTACATAGGAGGCAGTATTATAGTAGTTATATTATTGTACATAGGGGTAGTATTATAGTAGTTATATATTTTATAGGAGCAGTATTATAGTAGTTATATTCTTGTACATAGGAGTAGTATTATATAGTTATATTCTTGTACATAGGAGGCAGTATTATAGTAGTTATATTCTTGTATATAGGAGCAGTATTATAGTAGTTATATTCTTGTACATAGGAGCAGTATTATAGTAGTTATATTCTTGTACATAGGTGTAGTATTATAGTAGTTATATTCTTGTACATAGGAGGTAGTATTATAGTACTTATATTCTTGTACATAGGAGCAGTATTATAGTAGTTATATTCTTGTACATAGGGGCAGTATTATAGTAGTTATATTATTGTACATAGGAGGTAATATTATAGTAGTTATATTCTTGTACATAGGAGGCAGTATTATAGTAGTAAAATTCTTGTACATAAGAGTAGTATTATAGTAGTTATATTCTTGTGCATAGGAGCAGTATTATAGTAGTTATATTCTTGTACATAGGAGCAGTATTATAGTAGTTATATTCTTGTACATAGTAGTAGTATTATAGTAGTTATATTCTTGTACATAGGGGGCAGTATTATAGTAGTTATATTCTTGTACATAGGGGGCAGTACTACAGTAGTTATATATTGTATAGGAGCAGTATAATAGTAGTTATATTCTTGTACATAGGAATAGTATTATAATAGTTATAATCTTGTACATAGGAGGCAGTATTATAGTAGTTATATTCTTGTATATAGGAGCAGTATTATAGTAGTTATATTCTTGTACATAGGTGTAGTATTATAGTAGTTATATTCTTGTACATAGGAGCAGTATTATAGTAGTTATATTCTTGTAGATAGGGGCAGTATTATAGTAGTTATATTCTTGTACATAGGAGCAGTATTATAGTAGTTATATTCTTGTATATAGGAGCAGTATTATAGTAGTTATATTCTTGTACATAGGAGTAGTATTATAGTAGTTATATTCTTGTACATAGGGGCAGTATTATAGTAGTTATATTCTTGTACATAGGAGCAGTATTATAGTAGTTATATTCTTGTACATAGGGGCAGTATTATACTAGTTATATTCTTGTACATAGGAGGCAGTATTATAGTAGTTATATTCTTGTACATAGGAGCAGTATTATAGTAGTTATATTCTTGTACATAGGGGCAGTATTATAGTAGTTATATTCTTGGACATAGGAGGCAGTATTATAGTAGTTATATTCTTGTACATAGGAGCAGTATTATAGTAGTTATATTCTTGTACATAGGAGCAGTATTATAGTAGTTATATTCTTGTACATAGGAGCAGTATTATAGTAGTTATATTCTTGTACATAGGAGCAGTATTATAGTAGTTATATTCTTGTACATAGGAGGCAGTATTATAGTAGTTATATTCTTGTACATAGGAGGCAGTATTATAGTAGTTATATTCTTGTACATAGGAGCAGTATTATAGTAGTTATATTCTTGTATATAGGAGCAGTATTATAGTAGTTATATTCTTGTACATAGGGGGCAGTATTATAGTAGTTATATTCTTGTACATAGGAGCAGTATTATAGTAGTTATATTCTTGTACATAGGAGCAGTATTATAGTAGTTATATTCTTGTACATAGGGGGCAGTATTATAGTAGTTATATTCTTGTACATAGGAGGCAGTATTATAGTAGTTATATTCTTGTACATAGGAGCAGTAATTATAGTAGTTATATTCTTGTATATAGGAGCAGTATTATAGTAGTTATATTATTGTACATAGGGGGCAGTATTATAGTAGTTATATTATTGTATATAGGAGCAGTATTATAGTAGTTATATTCTTGTACATAGGAGTAGTATTATAGTAGTTATATTCTTGTACATAGGGGGCAGTATTATAGTAGTTATATTCTTGTACATAGGGGGCAGTATTATAGTAGTTATATTCTTGTACATAGGAGGTAGCATTATAGTAGTTATATTCTTGTACATAGGAGCAGTATTATAGTAGTTATATTATTGTACATAGGGGCAGTATTATAGTATTTATATTATTGTACATAGGAGCAGTATTATAGTAGTTATATTCTTGTACATAGGAGCAGTATTATAGTAGTTATATTCTTGTGCATAGGAGCAGTATTATAGTAGTTATATTCTTGTACATAGGAGGCAGTATTATAGTAGTTATATTCTTGTACATAGGAGCAGTATTATAGTAGTTATATTCTTGTACATAGGAGCAGTATTATAGTAGTTATATTCTTGTACATAGGAGCAGTATTATAGTAGTTATATTCTTGTACATAGGAGCAGTATTATAGTAGTTATATTCTTGTACATAGGGGGCAGTATTATAGTAGTTATATTCTTGTGCATAGGAGCAGTATTATAGTAGTTATATTCTTGTACATAGGGGGGCAGTATTATAGTAGTTATATTCTTGTACATAGGGGGCAGTATTATAGTAGTTATATTCTTGTAGATAGGAGAATAACATTATAGTAGTTATATTCTTGTACATAGGAGCAGTATTATAGTAGTTATATTATTGTACATAGGGGCAGTATTATAGTAGTTATATATTGTACATAGGGGGCAGTATTATAGTAGTTATATTCTTGTACATAGGAGTAGTATTATAGTAGTTATATTATTGTGCATAGGGGGCAGAATTATAGTAGTTATATTCTTGTATATAGGGGCAGTATTATAGTAGTTATATTATTGTACATAGGAGGTAGTATTATAGTAGTTATATTATTGTACATAGGAGCAGTATTATAGTAGTTATATTATTGTACATAGGAGGTAGTATTATAGTAGTTATATTCTTGTACATAGGAGGCAGTATTATAGTAGTTATATTATGGTACATAGGAGTAGTATTATAGTAGTTATATTCTTGTACATAGGAGGCAGTAGTATAGTAGTTATATTATTGTGCATAGGAGCAGTATTATAGTAGTTATATTCTTGTACATAGGAGCAGTATTATAGTAGTTATATTATTGTACATAGGGGTAGTATTATAGTAGTTATATTATTGTACATAGGAGGCAGTATTATAGTAGTAAAATTCTTGTACATAGGAGTAGTATTATAGTAGTTATATTCTTGTGCATAGGAGGCAGTATTATAGTAGTTATATTCTGGTACATAGGAGCAGTATTATAGTAGTTATATTCTTGTACATAGGAGGCAGTATTATAGTAGTTATATTCTTGTACATAGGGGGCAGTATTATAGTAGTTATATTCTTGTACATAGGGGGCAGTATTATAGTAGTTATATTATTGTACATAGGGGTAGTATTATAGTAGTTATATTATTGTACATAGGAGGCAGTATAATAGTAGTAATATTCTTGTACATAGGAGTAGTATTATAGTAGTTATATTCTTGTACATAGGAGGCAGTATTATAGTAGTTATATTCTTGTACATAGGAGCAGTATTATAGTAGTTATATTCTTGTACATAGGAGCAGTATTATAGTAGTTATATTCTTGTACATAGGGGCAGTATTATAGTAGTTATATTCTTGTACATAGGGGGCAGTATTATAGTAGTTATATTCTTGTACATAGGGGGCAGTATTATAGTAGTTATATTCTTGTACATAGGAGCAGTATAATAGTAGTTATATTCTTGTACATAGGAGTAGTATTATAGTAGTTATATTCTTGTACATAGGGGGCAGTATTATAGTAGTTATATTCTTGTACATAGGGGGCAGTATTATAGTAGTTATATTCTTGTACATAGGAGAGTAACATTATAGTAGTTATATTCTTGTACATAGGAGCAGTATTATAGTAGTTATATTATTGTATATAGGGGTAGTATTATAGTAGTTATATTCTTGTACATAGGGAGGCAGTATTATAGTAGTTATATTCTTGTATATAGGAGCAGTATTATAGTAGTTATATTATTGTACATAGGGGTAGTATTATAGTAGTTATATCTTGTACATAGGGAGCAATATTATAGTAGTTATATTCTTGTACATAGGAGGCAGTATTATAGTAGTTATATTCTTGTACATAGGAGGCAGTATTATAGTAGTTATATTATTGTACATAGGGGCAGTATTATAGTAGTTATATTATTGTACATAGGGGCAGTATTATAGTAGTTATATTCTTGTACATAGGAGCAGTATTATAGTAGTTATATTATTGTACATAGGAGGCAGTATTATAGTAGTTATATTCTTGTACATAGGAGCAGTATTATAGTAGTTATATTCTTGTACATAGGAGCAGTATTATAGTAGTTATATTCTTGTACATAGGAGTAGTATTATAGTAGTTATATTCTTGTACATAGGAGGCAGTATTATAGTAGTTATATTCTTGTACATAGGAGCAGTATATATAGTTATATAGTAGTTATATTCTTGTACATAGGAGCAGTATTATAGTAGTAAAATTCTTGTACATAGGAGCAGTATTATAGTAGTTATATTCTTGTACATAGGAGCAGTATTATAGTAGTTATATTCTTGTACATAGGAGGCAGTATTATAGTAGTAAAATTCTTGTACATAGGAGCAGTATTATAGTAGTTATATTCTTGTGCATAGGAGGCAGTATTATAGTAGTTATATTCTTGTACATAGGAGCAGTATTATAGTAGTTATATTCTTGTACATAGGAGCAGTATTATAGTAGTTATATTCTTGTACATAGGGGGCAGTATTATAGTAGTTATATTCTTGTACATAGGGGGCAGTATTATAGTAGTTATATTATTGTACATAGGGGCAGTATTATAGTAGTTATATTCTTGTACATAGGAGGCAGTATAATAGTAGTTATATTCTTGTACATAGGAGTAGTATTATAGTAGTTATATTCTTGTACATAGGAGGCAGTATTATAGTAGTTATATTCTTGTACATAGGAGCAGTATTATAGTAGTTATATTCTTGTACATAGGAGTAGTATTATAGTAGTTATATTCTTGTACATAGGAGGTAGTATTATAGTAGTTATATTCTTGTACGTAGGAGCGTAGTATTATAGTAGTTATATTCTTGTACATAGGAGCAGTATTATAGTAGTTATATTTTTGTACATAGGAGCAGTATTATAGTAGTTATATTCTTGTACATAGGAGGTAGTATTATAGTAGTTATATTCTTGTACATAGGAGCAGTATTATAGTAGTTATATTCTTGTACATAGGAGCAGTATTATAGTAGTTATATTCTTGTACATAGGAGGTAGTATTATAGTAGTTATATTCTTGTATATAGGAGTAGTATTATAGTAGTTATATTCTTGTACATAGGGGGCAGTATTATAGTTGTTATATTCTTGTACATAGGAGCAGTATTATAGTAGTTATATTCTTGTACATAGGAGCAGTATTATAGTAGTTATATTCTTGTACATAGGAGGCAGTATTATAGTAGTTATATTCTTGTACATAGGAGACAGTATTATAGTAGTTATATTCTTCTACATAGGAGCAGTATTATAGTAGTTATATTCTTGTACATAGGAGGTAGTATTATAGTAGTTATATTCTTGTATATAGGAGGTAGTATTATAGTAGTTATATTCTTGTACATAGGAGCAGTATTATAGTAGTTATATTCTTGTACATAGGAGCAGTATTATAGTAGTTATATTCTTTTACATAGGAGCAGTATTATAGTAGTTATATTCTTGTACATAGGAGACAGTATTATAGTAGTTATATTCTTCTACATAGGAGCAGTATTATAGTAGTTATATTCTTGTATATAGGAGGTAGTATTATAGTAGTTATATTCTTGTACATAGGAGCAGTATTATAGTAGTTATATTCTTGTACATAGGAGCAGTATTATAATAGTTATATTCTTGTACATAGGGGCAGTATTATATTAGTTATATTCTTGTACATAGGAGCAGTATTATAGTAGTTATATTCTTGTACATAGGAGCAGTATTATAGTAGTTATATTCTTGTACATAGGGGCAGTATTATATTAGTTATATTCTTGTACATAGGAGCAGTATTATAGTAGTTATATTCTTGTACATAGGAGCAGTATTATAGTAGTTATATTCCTGTACATAGGAGGTAATATTATAGTAGTTATATTCTTGTACATAGGGGCAATATCATATTCATAGTAATATTCCGTACATAGGGGGATAGTAATATACTAATTATATTCTTATGCTGAGGTACATAGGAGCAGTACTTATAGTAAAGTTACTGCTCGCGGTCATAGGAGCAGTGTTATTTTACGGCTTATATTCTATCTATTATGGCCCCGCTGTCAGTACAAAAAAAAAAAAAAACAAGAGAGGGCCCACCGCCGAAGAAGGGGAAGGTGTCAACGGATGATAAATAACATTACAACTGATTCTTAAACCGTCCCCGGGGTGCTATCAGCGTGTTGCAGCATACGTCTATAAAGCATTTTCATTCCTCATCAGCAAGATCTCCATTAATTACTGGCAGGGGGACGCGCTCCCCTCTTCACACACTTGTAGTCTCCGCTGTTTTACTTTATCTGGCCTAGAAATGACAGGAAAATTCTCATTTATTTTGAGTCGTGTGTTATCCGTGGCCTGCTGCTGCCTCTACAATGCACAGTGATTGCTATTACCAGCGCTTCTTGTGGCGCACGTTTTTAGCTTGCAAAATTTCCAATTTGTTCCTCAATAGCCAGCTGCGTAAAGCAGCGAGGTAGAAAATGTCAACCACTCCACGTACCGGTATACTTAATGTCTGAAGATCTCTGGAGATCGGAGGGGATGGGACTGTGAGTGAGTCTCAATGAGCGCCTGCACTACATGAGCACGGACCAGATCATGTTGAGATATAATAGGGTCAAAAAACAATTTGGGTAAACACCTCTGGAGCACGTCTGATGTCCACCATGATCTGATTCTCCATAGACATACTTGCCATCTTTTTGAGGAAAAGCGTCGGTCCACTGGATCTGCGAGATTTGCCCAATCTTCCGAGACTCTTGGAGACCCTTCCTTGTTGGCTTGGGCCTCCTGCATATTTCAGGAGAGTTGGCAAATATGTCCAAAGATGCAAAAATATTACACCTGGGGTTTAGGTTCTTTCCTGGGACTATATGAATGGGTATAAAAACAGAAGGTTTTTTGTTTTTTGTGGCCACTTATTCTGACACCTATAAATTTGTATATGCGGCTGTGTAAGAAGTCAAAATTTAGTATTTATTAATACCATTTTCTGGAATATCTATTTTATTCCATTTTTTGGGAGGCAAAGCAGTGAAAAAATGTTAATTCAGCCATTCAGATTTTTATTTTTTGCTACATTATTTACCATATCAATTAAATATTTTTAGATTTTAATAGTTCCAGTATTTTCATCCCTAATGTGTTCATGTTCATTTTTGTTTGTATCTTTTTACATGTATTCTAGAGGAATTGGGGATGGTTTATATTTTTATGTTTTCAATTTTTATTTCTGTTTTCAAAAAATGTTTGAATGGTTTTTTTTAGCCCCTTGAACCTGTGATCATTAGATTGTTTATACCTGTACCATAGACCACAATACTGCTGTATTACAATCAATGGTAAAATCACTATATTGCAGTCAATGGTAAAATCGCTATATTGCAATCAATGGTAAAATCCCCATATTACGTATGAGCTCTGCCAGAGGTAGAGCTCAATAGTAATCTAGCATTAATAAGCTTAGAAGTCTTCAGAAGGCTTCCAGCTGCCATGATAATGGAACGGCTCCTGCAATCTTCCAACAAGAGTGCAGAGTAGTTGCTGGAGCTAAAACTGAAAGGAACTACTCAGGCAGTGACCAAGGCACCTGAGTGGTTAAATGCCTGTGAACAGAGATATCTTTGGTCATAGGCACTGTCACTGGGTTCTTGTCATGTGAAACAGCAGGGACCCAGTGGACCCAGTACTCGACGTCCACTGTACTATTCCCGCGCATGTCCTTAAGGGGTTAAGAGAATGTCATTTCTCCCAAATTGCAAAAAATGACCAAAAAGGGACTTTTTGAGAAGATGTGAGATTCTGCAGCCTGTGCCGTTCCCAGTGTGAATTTCATGGCGACAATGAAGGCCCTGAGCAGAGCGGGTCTTAGAAATGACAGAAAGGCCTGAATTTCCCAATCAAACCAGTGCCAGAGCCAAGAACATCCTGTCCATGCACTGGGATGTGTTTTGCTGCTCATTGGCAATCGCTGCGGTAAACTGCGCATCATTATATCCAAAATTATCCGAGCCCACACACACCGGCTGTTCCCCTACTCTGCTGACTTCACGTTACACAACAAGACAGACACATGAATGGCTTTTTAGTTATGTAAAGCCTCAAAAAGAAGTTTTAGGATACAAATGTAGGAGAGTAGAGTTTGTCATTTGGCAGGGCGCATCGAGCTGCCACCATGTGTTATCTGGTATCATAGGCTGACAGGTCAGAGGCGACATATTGACTGTGTAGACTATTCAGCTGCACAGAGACCCAGAGGAGGAAAACTCTGACCCAGGAAGAGTGATAGACCCAGAGACAGGCTACACAGAAAACTCCTGTGCAATGTGGGCTCTCCAGCATCACCTGTATAACCTGCGGCTTCTCATAGTCGGAAACATCCCTGGTAGTCTAGTGCAGGTATTAATGCTAACGTGTCTTATGGACTATGGAGGTGCAGGGGTTAATGCACAACATAGCTTGTGGGCTCGGCAATGAAGAGGTTAAAGATAATATCCAAATTATTTGCATCTTGGAAGAGGACAAAAATAAAGAGGTAGAAGAAAGACAGACCTGAAGCCGATAGATAGATATGAGATAGATAGATAAATAGATAGATATAAGAGATAGATAGATAGATAGATAGATAGATAGATAGATAGATATGAGATAGAGAGATATGGAGATAGATAGATAGATAGATAGATAGATAGATAGATAGATAGATAGGAGATAGATAGATATGCGATAGATAGATATGAGATAGATAGATATGAGATAGATAGATATGACGATAGATATGAGATAGATAGATAGATAGATATGAGATAGATAGATAGATAGATATGAGAGATAGATAGATATGAGATAGATAGATATGAGATAGATAGATAGATAGATAGATATGACGATAGATATGAGATAGATAGATAGATAGATAGGAGATAGATAGATAGATAGATAGATAGATAGATAGATAGATAGATAGATAGGAGATAGATAGATAGATAGATAGATAGATAAGAAATAGATAGATATGAGATAGATAGATAGATAGATAGATATGAGATAGATAGATAGATAGATAGATAGATAGATATGAGATATATAGATAGATATGAGATAGATAGATAGATAGATATGAGATAGATAGATAGATAGATAGATAGATAGATAGGAGATAGATAGATAGATAGATAGATAGATAGATAGATAGATAGAATGACATAGAAGGATGGACGGAGATATAGATATTTTCTGTCACCTCCAGGCCCGCTGTCGCCTCTTTATTTGGGCTGTCCTCTCCTTGATACAATGTTGCCTTTCAGCAGTGTCTCGTTACATTGTATCTCTCACCTTCTTACAGACAGATATGACATCACACTTTGGCTGGGGCCCTGGTAGAAGGTGACAGGGCTGATTAGACCTGATGTAGACATCGGTGGGCCTGATGAATGGGCGTCGTGAAGGACAATGGGACTATTACCCCTATAGTGGATTATTTCCGCATCTTTCAGCCAGATAACATATTTCTCCACACTCCGCTGCTGCATTTCCCTAATTTATTCTGGTTCTGTCCCCATGGAAGGTTCTGCACAGATATGTTAAGCAGCGTACACCGGAGATCTGGCAAACACATCATTGCTCTTATCGATTTTCTGATTGCAGGTTCATTTGTATGATCCCATGTTCATATATTCAGCTCGCCTGTGCATTAAACTCCCACCAATCTGCACCTACTGACACCGAGCCGACACTGGAGTCTTTCATGCAAAAAAAAAAAAAAAAAGTACTGGGAAGTCGCCATCGGCAATTAACCTGGGGTCAGCTCGATGCCATTGATCTGATTATGAGAGCACCTGAATAGAGAAGTGCATTAGACTGCACAGATCACAACGTCATACGTGCGGAGTCCATGAGATGTGATATGAAACCTCTGAATATAGCAATATAATGGACGGGCAGGATACTGGATGAATGGGGTGTCCTGGATGGTTAGAGGGGCCCCCAATGGGGATCCCCTAGATTAGCCAGTGCAGAGACCTCCTACAAAGAGCATAGATGGCCTAGTGACAACTGTGGCCACCTACAACAGCAGAAGTGGCCCCGCCTCATACCTCCCAAGTGTCCCTGATCCCAGGGTGTCGGTGATATAATATTGATAAATTCGATGCAACTTATGTGTTCCCTCTAATACACGAAAATAGAATCCTGATGAAACACTTAAAGGGGTTGTCCAGGAAAACCCATTTTTAGTAAGGAGGTCTGGAAAAGAAAACATTCTCACCTGTCCCCGATGCTCAGGTGTCTCCCACCGCAGTGTTGTCTTACTGCTCCTGGATCTTGCATCGGTGGTCCCCACCACACATGACCAGCCTAAGCGGCTTAAGGAAAGGAACCAAGACGTCACTCACATACGTCACCTGTGATGTCCCGTGTCCTTTCTTTAGACCACCAAGGCCATTGATTGGCCTCAGCAGTCACATGTGGCAGGGACTTCCACCAAAACAGGACCTCGCCCTCCTTACCAAAAACTTGTTTTTTTTTTTTAACAACCCCTTTAAGTGTTTCATCAGGCTAGATTCTATTTTAGTAGTTGTCGGTATGTCCCAGCTTCAGTTCTAAGCTCTATTTAGGTCCGAGCTGAGTACAATGATGGAGCAGGGCGCTGTCCTCTAACTGATTCACCATTCACTCCTTAACAATGTTTCTTGGGAACTGCAAATACAATGTGGTGACGTCACTACATCACACCTTCTTCTCCAGACCGCAGAGACTGTAGTGGACTAAAAGGAAAGGGTTGTGGGCCATAAGGGACATTATAATGTGTGGGGGAATCAAGGGTGCATTATACTGTGTAATGGCCCTATCAGTGATACAAATTAATGTTCAGTGCCTCCCCTCAGTGCTACAACACAGTTTAATTCCCACTCAGCACCCCCACACAGTGTAATGACCCCTCAACACCCCCACACAATATGATCCCCTCTGTACCTGCACGCAGTGTAGTGATCCCTCTGTGCCCCTACACAGTGTAATGACCCCCTCTACAACCACACAGTGTAATGTCCCCTCAGTGCCCCCACACAGTGTAATGTCCCCTCAGTGCCCCCACACAGTGTAATGTCCCCTCAGTGCCCCTACACAGTGTAATGTCCCCTCAGTGCCCCTACACAGTCTAATGACCCCCTCAGTGCCCCCACACAGTGTAATGTCCCCTCAGTGCCCCCACACAGTCTAATGACCCCCTCAGTGCCCCCACACAGTGTAATGTCCCCTCAGTGCCCCAACACAGTATAATTACCCCCTCAGTGCCCTCACACAGTGTAATGACCCCTCAACACCCCCACACAATGTAATGATCGCCTCTGTACCCGCACGCAGTGTAGCGATCCCTCAGTGCCCCCACACAGTGTAAAGACCCCCTCTACAACCACACACAGTGAAATGACCCCCTTAGTGCCCCCACACAGTCTAATGACCCCCTCTCTACCCCCCACACAGTGTAATGACCTCCTTAGTGCCCCCGCACAGTTTAATGTGGCTTGCAGGCTACAAGTCAGGCTCCTCTTTTCCCCAGTTCTGTGAATCGATGATAACTTTGTCAGCAGAATCGGGAGAACCGTCTGCCTCCACTTACGTAGACACCGCACTGGGATACTGGGCCATGTGGGGCGCAGTCACTGGAGCCACTGTGACATCACTGACCCTATAGATAGGGCTGCACGGGTGCTGATAGCCCTGGGACTAAGCGCGTCCAGCAGGTATAATTAGTCATGAAGGCGCCAATTATTTCATGTATATTATACAGCTCATTAATTCCCAGACTTTGATGTATATTAATGGCATCTCGCCGCTTTACTTGCTCTTTCAGTTAAAGTACAAAGGAGCTATTAGCCGAGAAAGTAATGAATCTTTATTAGGCGAGGTCTTGTGTTGTCAGGTAATTGCCTGAAGGATGCAGGTCATATAGGCCAAGTAACTGGGCAGAGCAGAAGACCGGGCGGGGGGGACCCAGCTGGGAAATACACCGAAAACCCTGAAAATATAAGCCCTTCAGTCGCCCTCTCCTTATCTGTCATTTCAGTGCCTGGGAAAGCTGGGTGATATCTAGCATGGCTGCTTCTCCTGCATCTCTTTCCATTGTACTATCCTAGGTTTACTGCCAGAATTGCTATATAATTAGGCATATTTGCCAATCTGGACTCTAGAAAAGCTGGGTGATTGCTTGTCAAACGTAAAGGGGTTTTCTAGGCTTAATGTGACCTTATACACCTGGGACACCTGCAGATCTTTAGTATATATGCTGCAGCTTCTTCTCTGAAAACCAAGCACAGCGCCCTACACTGTATAGTGGCTGTGCTTGGTATTGCAGCTCAGCCTCATTCACTTGAATGGAACTGCAAGTAGATAGCTGAAGCGGCATATTACAAGGATAGGTCATCAATTAATAAGCCTGGAAACCCCTTTAAACCATCTGGGCCCCAATTCAGAATCTGTAACAGGGGCCCCCTATTATTATGGGCAATATTAAAAGAGTAGCCAGGAATAGAAAAAGCAATAATAATAGCGCCACACCCATCCACAGGTGATTTGGGGTATTGCACCTTAACCCCTTTTACTTCAAGTGCTGTACTTCAGCTACAATACCGGACACAACCTGTGGACATGTCTGGCACTGTTTTTGGAAGAAAAAAGTAGTAATAATAATAGTAATATCACATTATGTGCAATTTGTGCAGTTGCTCAGGGGCCCCGTAGAAAAGGCAGCCCAATTCGACCTTAAAGGCGGCTTCCTGGTGTGTATCAGAGATTGAAAAATTGAAGATGTTGGTTGTTGTTGGCCAAATCCATCTTCCTATTGACTCCAATGGGCGCTAAATACAGACATGTCCATCCTAAACTTACCTCGAATTCGGTTGCCTTCAATTCTTCATTAAATCAATTTAATATTGTTACATTGTAGCAAAACCTTGAAAGGCTGCAATAAACAACACAACCACTAGGGGGTCGCACATACAGGAGAGGCATCTCATGACTAGAGATGGGCAAACCTCTAAGATCTACTTCATCCCAAGTTTGGATGAAGCGATCTTTCGGTTTGTTTTGGTCTGAACTTGTTCAGATAGAACTGGAAGTGAAATTATTATATTCTGTGATCACTTCAGACCCCAGAGTATAATAGTTGGAGGTCCAGGTGATGTGACAAAAATCCAAAACATTTATATTCACCTTCCAATACCTCTTTTGGACCTCATCGTGGCGTCTGGCGCTCTATCTCTGCCTCATCAATCACAAGCCTCAGCGGTGACCCTGGACGCATGACATCACAGGGGAGCGGAAGACGTCACTGAGGAGGCAGAGACAGAGCGCCAGTCACTTTGAGGAGGTCCAAAAGAGGTAACGGAAGGTGAGTATAAATGTTTTTTAATTTTGTCACCTCCCCTGGGCCTTCAGCTATTATACTCTGGGGTCTGAAGAGATTCCAGAATATAATAATTTACCGCAATGCATGTCCCGGCGGCCAAGATGAATCCCAAATTGCTCGGAATATTTGGCTCAAATCCATTTTGTTACAAAGAAATTTTCCCATCTCTAATCATGACATAATATCCCCATAAAAAGTTAATCATTGTGTGATACAAATCAGGCCAAGAGGAATGGTAAGGACAGTCACATCTGGAAATGGATCAAAAATTTGCATTCAATAAAAAACTGCACAAAAATATATTCTTAACCATCGAAGATGATGTTCATTACCTTAGATGAAGATACTGAACATTTTGAGACAATTTTCTGCAAAACCAAATCCCAAAGAAGTCTAGGGAATTTATTGTGAAGTCTATTTCTGAAGGTCTTTGGTCACCAGAGATGGTTGGTAAGGAGTAATGGAGGCTTTTGAAAACTTCTCATCCATGGCCAAGATGTTGTAAAGGTCATTGCTACAAATGATCAATGGGTCAAGAGGCACCAGCATACTATGAAGAACCCAACGCACAGGGTTGGACATAAAAATCAATTTGCCCGGACTGCGCCCCTGACAAGATGTCTACCAGCCCCGTAGCCAGATCAGAAAAAAATCAGCTTCAATTGTTTCATTATTTCTACGGGAAATGAAGAGACGGGGATGTGGAGTCCAGTCAAGCGCGACAACCTCCAGAGCTCGCTTCCTTCTAATTGACTTCCATTCCTTTGGAGAGGTCTCGATACACTGAGCGTCATGGGATCCGCTCCTAATTAAAGATGCCCAGTCTAATTTTTTTAGACACGGAAATAATAAGTGAGGATGGCGATGGAGAATCCACGGCTGGAGTTGTTAGGCTGCCACATTTACATGGGTCACTGTCTAAAGCTATTAAAGAAACCACAAATCACAGGGAAGAGGGAACCTTATCAGTGTGGACGGGCACCAGATGTTTAGTGTTTGGCATAGATTGATAGAAGGATCTTGAGATTAATGTGGAGAGGAGGGGGAGGGACAGAGAGGTATCAGATAGGATGATGGATTGTATGAGGAGGACAATTACATCAGATCCATCTCTATGGCCACTACTTGAAGGATTACTCTACGCAAAAGTCACCGCCGGTTATCTAAGTGGTTTAAAGACAATTTTAGTAGTCAAAGAAGGACTTTATATCATGAAATTTATGTTATTGTAGACTATATGCACTAAAAAGTAGAGATCTGACTAAAATATATGTAAGTTCCTCTCCTAAGGGCAGGGGAGAAACTTGACAGGGTGCAGAGGGTACAGTTGCACCCAAGCCCAGAAGCTTAGGAGGCGTAACTACAGGGATCTCAGGGGTTACAGCTGCGGCAAAGCCCAGAAGCCGGGGCCCACAGGTCCCCCTCGCCACATTTGGCCTGGTTAAACTTCTGCGATCTTCCTTCAATGGCTAAAGAAAACTGGAGGACGTGTGTGTGAATTGGTACAAGTCTTGTCATTTTGTCTTCTGGGTAAGTGATCTCACGACTCGGAGTGCTGCCGTTCTCCATATCTATGGTGCTATGAGCTGTCCTACATTCAAGAATGGCAGTGCTGTGATAGCTAATGACACATTAAATATACATTGTTACAAGGCTATTTCGTCAGGGGCGGCATTGCACCCTTATGCAGTGTGCAGCTGTTGTGTCTAGAGTTAGCGGTTATTGCGACCAGATGTACGTTCAGCTAAAAATAGCCGAAGCTCATTGTGAAGTTTATTTTAGGCTTATGATGAACTTGAAAATGGCTTCATGTTGACATCTGCACTTAATGGGATTTCAGCCTTCAAGGAATGAAAGTTCTGAAAAATTTTTCATCTCATAGAAAAAAAATGGAATATCTGAGATAAGCATCAATGGACCATCTGGGGTTTACATGCCTGAAATGTATAACCGTCAAAGAATCAGCAGCAGATTGAAGTAATTGTATCAGGCAGATTTAGGCAGGTAGAACTTCTGAAACCGCCGCACATAGCGACTCCGTGTGAGAGCTGAGGGAAGAGGTTTCATGTAGAATTTAAGAAAATCAGATAAGATCCAGCTTTCTTAGTTTTTAGATCTAATGGCCTGGTCAAAAACAAAAGCTTTAAGGAGCTGTCCATGGTCCTGGTCTGAAAGTGTATGTAAACCATTTTACAGTTTACATAAAAAGTTAATCTACACCAAAAGGTTAGTGACTTTGTAAACATATCACAATATTTCTCCTGTACCAATCCTAAAATACATCCTGTATTATACTCCAGAGCTGAATTCACTCTTCTGCTGGTAGAATATAACTACTATAATACTGCTCCTATGTACAAGAATATACAGTAATTACTATAATACTGCTTCTATATACAATAATATAACTACTATAATACTACTTCTATGTACAAGAATATAACTACTATAATACTGCTCCTATGTACAAGAATATAACTACTATAATACTGCTCCTATGTACAAGAATATAACTACTATAATACTGCTCCTATGTACAAGAATATACAGTAATTACTATAATACTGCTTCTATATACAATAATATAACTACTATAATACTACTTCTATGTACAAGAATATAACTACTATAATACTGCCCACTACATACATGAATATAACTACTATAATACTGCCTCCTATGTACAAGAATATAACTACTATAATACTGCTCCTATGTACAAGAATATATCTACTATAATACTACTCCTATGTACAAGAATATAACTACTATAATACTGCTCCTATGTACAAGAATATAACTACTATAATACTACTCCTATGTACAAGAATATAACTACTATAATACTGCTCCTATGTACAAGAATATAACTACTATAATACTACCTCCTATGTACAAGAATATAACTACTATAATACTGCACCTTATGTACAAGAATATAACTACTATAATACTGCCCCCTATGTACAAGAATATAACTACTATAATACCGCTCCTATGTACAAGAATATAACTACTATAATACTGCTCCTATGTACAAGAATATAACTACTATAATACTACCTCCTATGTACAAGAATATAACTACTATAATACTGCTGCTATGTACAAGAATATAACTACTATAATACTGCTCCTATGTACAAGAATATAACTACTATAATACCGCTCCTATGTACAAGAATATAACTACTATAATACCGCTCCTATGTACAAGAATATAACTACTATAATACTGCTCCTATGTACAAGAATATAACTACTATAATACTGCTCCTATGTACAAGAATATAACTACTATAATACTGCTCCTATGTACAAGAATATAACTACTATAATACTACCTCCTATGTACAAGAATATAACTACTATAATACTGCTCCTATGTACAAGAATATAACTACTATAATACTGCTCCTATGTACAAGAATGTAACTACTATAATACTGCTCATATGTACAAGAATATAACTACTATAATACTGCTGCTATGTACAAGAATATATCTACTATAATACTGCTCCTATGTACAAGAATATACTACTATAATACTGCCCCCTATGTACAAGAATATAACTACTATAATACTGCTCCTATGTACAAGAATATAACTATTATAATACTGCCCCCTATGTACAAGAATATAACTACTATAATACTGCTCCTATGTATAAGAATATAACTACTATAATACTGCTCCTATGTATAAGAATATAACTACTATAATACTGCTCCTATGTACAAGAATATAACTACTATAATACTGCCCCCTATGTACAAGAATATAACTACTATAATACTACCTCCTATGTACAAAAATATAACTACTATAATACTGCTCCTATGTACAAGAATATAACTACTATAATACTGCTCCTAGGTACAAGAATATAACTACTATAATACTACTCCTATGTACAAGAATATAACTACTATAATACTGCTCCTATGTATAAGAATATAACTACTATAATACTACTCCTATGTACAAGAATATAACTACTATAATACTGCTCCTAGGTACAAGAATATAACTACTATAATACTGCTCCTATGTACAAGAATATAACTACTATAATACTGCTCCTATGTATAAGAATATAACTACTATAATACTGCCCCCTATCTACAAGTATTTAGCAATTGTAATACTGAGAATTTTCACATCTGACCGGATTCTCTTTTTTAAATGCTCTCGGATTGACAGATGACAATTTTTGGAGATATAAAGTCTGTATATTTGTAAATCACCCATAAGAAAACAGTGGATTTCCCGCAGCAGAATCTCCAGAAAACCGTGTTCATTTTAATTTGACAAATCATATTTTACACTGAGTAAAAAGCCGTACATCCATCTGCATAAAATATATCACCGCGTAATGGAAGAAGACTGCAGGCTCGCAATGAAAAGCAGATTTATCTGTAAATTGAAGTCACAAATGTTTTCTACTCTCGAATTCTAAAAAATGAATCAGTGAAGTTCTAGTCGTGCAGTTGAATACTGAAAAGTGTGTCTGGGTTATCTTCTGGGCGTCTGACCTCCATGTACTTGAGACCTGCGGTTGGCCGGGTCTCAGTCGATGGATCCAATCACTGGACCTCTCAGCGAGGTAGAAATGCCAGCTGCTTACTTATCGCTATCTCCGCCACCACGGGTGGAATGTCACCGCTCCGTATCTCATCTCGCCAGGCGGTTGTATCAATGTAAATTGTTATGGCCATTACAATAACCGCCATCTCTAGGATAGACTCGCTAATTTACAGAGCCCCTCACTGATAACAACCATTCACACGTATCCTCATCTGACGACAGCCATGACAAGTTTTCGCAACATTCTCAATGTATTAATATCAGATGATTTTATTGTCCGTAGATCTAAGGAAGAGAATGGTCTATGAGGCGTAACAAACAATAAAGGGGGGGTCCGCCATTCATGGTATCTACGTGTGATTATGGATCTGGCTCACCCAGGCGTGCATGACTTCAATGACAACATTAATATATACATTGCAAGATTCTTCTGCAGTAACTCACTACTACAATAAGTCAAAGAAGAGATTATTCCAGTTTGTTTGTTCTGGAGAAAGATACAGTCTATGAGTAGAGACCGGGAGACCTGTCACTGATAGTCAGTTATATGGGCTCTATACGTGAACACAGTGACAGTACAGAGTCAAATAACGCCATAGATCTAGTTCTGTCCACAGCAGTCAGTACCAGGGAATGTATCAATGATGACAGCGGTACAAGAGTATGTTGACTATGTACGTGGCAGTGACCTGCCCAACCATGGCCTTATGTCCTCAAGTGTCATAGTGTAAAGAAATAAAAGCAGATGGAAGCGGAATGAGAAATAGATAGTAGATGTGGCCGCTTACTCAGCAGTACAAAGTATTTCAGGAGAGGATTGAGCTGATCTGGTGCGAGAGCTCAGACTGAGAGTTGTCCAGTACTCCGCTCTCTGCTCCCTAGTGAGACACTACGCGAGATATTACCAGGAATGTATCTTCTCCATTCACTGAGAACTGTGAAAGCTGCCCATCCGTCCACCAGAAACCTGTGCACAAATGACCAAACTGGGGACAATTGGGAACAAACACTGCACTGCATTAAATTATCTGGCTATGTTTATTATCTAGAATCAGCTAATTATCTAGAGTCACGTTTATTATGTAGACTCAGGTTTATTATCTGGACTCATTTTGATTCATTCATTATCTGGACTCTTATTCATTATCTGGACTTGTATTCACTATTTGGGCTCATGTACATTATCTGGACTCAGGTTTATTATTTGGAATCCGATTTATTATCTGGACTTATATCTATTATCTGGACTTGGGTTTATTATCTGGAATTGTATTCACTATCTGTGCTCATGTATATTATCTGGAATCAGGTTTACTATCTGGACTCCTATTCATCTGGACTCAGGTTTATTATTTGGAATCAGATTTATTATCTGGACTCATATTCATTATCTGGAATCAGGTCTATTATCTGGACTTTCATTCACTATCTGAACTCTGCTTTATTATCTAGACTCTTGTTTATTTTCTGGACTTGTGTTCATTACCTGTAATCAGGTATTACCTGTATTTATTATCTGGACTCATGTATATTACCTGGAATCAGGTCTATTATCTGGACTTTCATTCACTACCTAAACTCTGGTTTATTATCTGGACTCCTATTCATTATCTGGATTCTTGTTTATTTTTGGAATCAGATTTATTATCTGGACTCCTATTCATTATGTTTATTATCTGGACTTTCATTCTCTATCTGGACTCTGGTTTATTATCTGGACTTGCATTCTCTATCTGGACTCTGGTTTATTATCTGGACTTGCATTCTCTATCTGGACTCTGGTTTATTATCTGGACTTGCATTCTCTATCTGGACTCTGGTTTATTATCTGGACTTGCATTCTCTATCTGGACTCTGGTTTATTATCTGGACTTGCATTCTCTCTCTGGACTCTGGTTTATTATCTGGACTTGCATTCTCTATCCGGACTCTAGTTTATTATCTGGACTTGTGTTCTCTATCCGGACTGGTGTTTCCTCTCCTGTATACACGGCATGCTTCCTCGCCACCCTGTTATATCTCCCTATAAATGTCTTGTCCTATGGGCTGCAGGCTGGGGAGATTTGTGAGCAGGGAATGTGCAGGTCTGGCTGGCAGATGCAGCTGGATTGATATAGAGTGTGAATACACCAAGAGTGTACATGGCAAATTGTGGATTTATGGAGCGACTTTATTTATATAGAGGTGGAGGCTGTTGCCGGAGGGTAGAATTATCCAATCTTGCTCTTCAAGTCTTATTTTCTCAATAGGAGAAATTGCTTACATATTCCCAGAAGATTTCGAGGGAGCAGTAAATAAATATTAACATACGCCAAACGGCAAAGCAGAAGAAAGGAATCTGGCAACGAATTATTCTTTATAGGTTTTCTAAATGAAGGGAAACTTGGTGTGGCACTTATTTATTATTTGTCTGGGTATTCTTCTAGTTATCATAACCAGTCTAGAGACAGTCTTGTCACAGGTAGCCATTGCCCCTTAAAGGGGTAGTCTCAGCAGAGACAACATCTTTAGATACCATCTGCCATGGAAATCTTTGTATCATGTTTTTGATTGATAGTCATTACACTTAAAGGGAGTCTGTCACCAGAATAGTCTATCGATCTATAAGTATAGTCTGATAGCCAGCGTGATATTGCCTCCAGATCGGGGCCTCCATTGCTGAGATTTTAGCTTTTTTATCGAGTTGTTTGGTGCAACTAAGGTGTGGCCATTTCTTTCATAGCAACAAAGAGCTACCTCCCTGCCATGAAGTGTGAATGTCAGTCATAGCAGGAAAGAGAGAGAGGTGGAGGGACCGGGTGCTGGAAAGCAAAGCTCTCTGGTGCAATGACAGCAATGGTCACGCCTTCGTTGCACCAAACAGCTCATTAGCATATCCAGAAAAAAGCTAATATCTCAGCAACAGATGCACTAATCCAGAGCATTTTATTATGTGAACCCCAACTATCTGACTGCTTATAATTCCATAGGGTCTGTTCTGGTGATAGACTCCCCTTAAAGGGGTGGTCCCAAAAGAGACAGCCTCCTTCAGATAGCATCAACTGAATCAGAAAGGTTCCGACACTCGGAAACCACAAACAGATGATTTTGCCTGGAAATGCTGTATTATATAATAGCCATTGCACTTAAAGGGGTTGTGCAGGAATTCAAAAACGTGGCTGCTTTCTTCTCAGGAAGTGATGTCACATCCGTTGATCACATGGCAATGCCACATCTCCATCCCATTATGAATGGGACTGAGCTGCAGTATGGACCATGTGACCAATGGACATGATGTCACTTCCTGAGAAGAAGGAAGCAGCCATGTGTTTGAAGACCTGCACAACCCCTTTAATGGTCACCCATGTAATCTATGAATGGCTCGGGTCCTCCAGAGCACAAATCACTAATAGGGGGCATATAAGTTGTAGTATCCAAATTAGCCCTTACCCAAAGTGAAGAAAACAGTCTCTCTGATGTTGCCTATAGATAGAAGGGAAACTGATGCCAAAGCCAACCATTGTTTTCTATGGCTTAATATTTGGTATCCAACGTATCGATTTTGACACAGAATGTTTCCAAGCCACAGAGAAAAAAATCTGCATGATACAAAAAACCTTCACTTGTGTCCGGTCAATTAAAGTCAATGTCCAACACAATAAAGAGCATTAAAACAGGACTTGCAATATCAGCCGAATCAGAGACACCCATTAACTTACATGGCAGCTCCTATAGGTGGCAGTAGAGATACAGTTTGATTCCTTCAGGAAGAGAAGTAATTGGCATATTTTCCCAGGAAGCATTGCCTGGGAACCAGCTGGATCTCCTCAAGGAGAACCAGTACCCTGCACGTTCTAGTTAATAAAGAGTGTAGTACTCCCAGTCTGCAGGGGGCGACATTTTTCATCCTATCTAAGACTTAGACTAGACCATTGTCAAGGATTACAAAAACATGGCTGCATTCTTTCAGAAACAGCCCCACATCGGTCATGACTGGTGTTGTAATTTATCTTCATTGTAGTGAATGACGTTTGGCTGCAATACCACAAACAACCTGTGGACTGGTGTTTTTGAAAAAATAAAAAAAACATGTTTTTTGTTTCTTTTAAAAGATTTTTTATTGATTTTATGGAGTTTTAAGACATCAACAGGGATGAAATAAACGAAATGCAAGATATCGTATAAATGATAGAGCTGTTAGTTGAAGTTTGTCCATGAGGTTAAGGAAATAGAGGCAGAAATAATGGAGGAGGTAGGGGAGTGGTGTAACAGCCATGTTTTTTTAATCCTGGGTGACCCCTTTAAAATGCTCCAGATTTGTCACAGCGGCTGATGCTGGATAATAAACCTTTACATTCTATTCTAACATTCTAACAACCTATTTGTTTGGTTATGACAAAAAATTTGCCAGAATTTTGACACATTTTGTATACTATTTAACAAGTTAAATCACGTCCCTTTCTCATTAAGCCATGCCCCTTTGTTAGTAGAGGTACAAAAAGGACTTAAAACAATAAATATGGTAAAACATGTGCGGTAGGTTTTTGAGAAGTGGAATTCGATCCGAATTTCAGGAAATATTCGATTCGCATCGAATCTGAATTTCCTCACGCTTTGTGGTAACAATTCGCATTTAGTTCAAAATGGCTGCTCTACATGGGGCAAGGAACTCTGGGAACGCGGGATCACTCACAATGCCATGCATGCAGCCAATCAGCAGCCAGCCCTGTGATGTCACATCCCTTTAACCCCTTCGCGAGCACACAAGGTATGTTTGACCGCTGCATCCAAGGTGTTAAATCCCCCGATCGTTATGGAGCAGGGTGTTATCTGTAACTGACAGAAGTAACTGACAGCTAACACCCTGCTCCATAACCGATCCGGGGTTTTAACAACTTGGATGCAGCGGTCAAACATGACTGCGGCATCCAAGGGGTTCCACCATTTTGCCGCCCATCCCGGCTCTCTGCAGCCAATAAATAGATGTTTTTGGTACGCAAGTCGTCGCAATTTAATTTGGATCGAATAGAATCATATCGCGAAATTCGGCAAAGTTGCCGAATTGAATTTTTGAATACTTCGCTCATCTCTACAAATTACAAAAAATTCTGACATACTTTTGTTAGTAAAAATGTCTGTTCTAGTTTCAATGTGGCCATCCATGGTATGAAAAAAGGGCTGTTTTTTTTCCCCCAGGAACAGCGCCCCTTCTCCTCACAGGCTGTGTCCGGTTTTGCAGGTTGACACTAGTTGGCGCAGCAATGGCAAATAATCAAGAGCGGAGCTGTCTCTGGAGAAAATCAGACCTATGTTCTCATCATGGAAAATCCCTTTAAAATTGGAAATTTATAGAATACAACAAAGACTGAACTACATAGACACGAGACGGTCGCCTTCTGCCCCGGGTACCAGAATCTGCTCCGTATAACTGGACAAGTTATAAAAAAAAAAATCAGATTGTGTAGCCAACCTTGAAATAGACCCAGCCAGTATCCGTATGGATATCTGATGGCGGTGAACTCCAGATTATTTTATTATTAGTATTATTGATTATGAGAAATTGATATTTTTATTAAATTATTCAAGGACATATCCAGGCAGCAGAATTGGATTTTGTGCTCCTCGTATATTTTTTCCTGAACACACAATATATCAATGCTAGATGTTCAATCTCGCCAATCTAAGGGACTGGGAGGGGTGCGAGTCCTACCTTAGTTTCTGTATAATCTTCGAAAGTTCTTATACTTGCTGATAGACTAAACCTGGAATTATGATTCTTTTATATTAGGCAGACAGTATAGTATTGGGCAGTTCCTCTAAGTGTAGGGTAGAATTATAGTATGGATCAACGTCAGACTCGTCAATGGGTTTGTCTTCTTCTTCTTATTCTTCTGTGTCCATTATTGTGTCAGATCTCGACCCCTCCCCAGAGGATCTTCTGCTACTCTAGTGAGCCAGTCCAACCCTACATGGACAACTATGGCTGGTTCCTGCCCTATGTTCTCTATAATCCTGGAATTATTCACTTGAATGTGACTGAACTGTTGATGTACCATGTGACTATTGGATGTGACTTTGTCAGCATGGGAAAAGGCCACAAATCGGAGCCTCACTGATCATGTTTTGATGACCTATCCTGGGTAATGGTCATTCCTTTGGGGCATATTTGCTAAGACATAAACCCATGCTCCACAATAGAATACACCAATAAGGAACTGGCGTAGATTTCCATTATACCTCACACCTGAAAATCGGCGTGAGTTATAATAAATATGTGGACAAGGCGTCCCCATTCTGGCCTGCCCTCTCCACCCACATTCACACAATGTGTCAAGCGAGGCACCACAGAATGGAGATTGTGTCCCGTGTTTGACACATGTTTCACAATATCGTCCCTCTATGCGAGAAAACCGGTGCAGAAGGTTAGATAAATCCCCCTCCCCCATTGTGTATGAACACTTTTTTGCCGAATCCAGACAAAAATTACATAGACAATCAGGATCAGATATTCATTTATTTATAGACCTTCACTGAGTCCTTGTATTCATCAGAGAGAAACTGCAGGATCTAATTGGTATTAATTGGTGGTCCGAGTAGCAGCGAAATGCTCCACTAGACGCCACCTGTGTATCATTCTGAACAAAAAAGTTTATATAAACAAGGCCACAACTGTATATGTTAATTAAATATTCCCTAAAGTTCATGACCACAAAGCCGTGTAAGACGGATTGTATGTTTCCTCTAATTAACAGGAACGCAGCCAATTAAAAGCATTCTCCGGAGAATTTGACATTATATTATTTATTAATATTTCTGACTTTTTTTCTTCATTCTGCTCTATAGAGAGGAGCCCTCAGACTGAGCATAGAGAGAGATATCACTTAGAGGCTGAATCTTGTTGGAAATCTCTTGGATGGTTTCCATTCTACCGGAGAAATTTTTTAATTTTATTCCATAAATTATGGTACAATATTTCAATAGAAAAACTTTCTTAATGTATTGAACCCAGTGATCCTTGTGAATATCTTAAGTTTATTCCTTTGGAGCATCTTCCTTGTTCTAAACTTTTATGATACCAACTCATTGGCCAACCATGTTAACCTCTTCAACTAAAGTTGTCCATACACATTGGATGTCAGTTGGCCAAACCAAAAGATTTTGGTGGGAACAGCTAATGTATATGGGGTTTGCCCCTAATGTCAGATGGTAGGAGAATGAAGAATTGAGGATGTTGGCTTTTAACATGGCCTGTGAGTTGTTCCCATGGGAGGTTAGCCTTATTTTCATCTCCCTGCCAAGTATGCATGTACAATATATGGAATAGTCGGGAGAAATAGCCTTGGCCATAGCGGCATTGTACATGGGCAGCTATAGTTTTTAAGCTAGATCTTACACATATATTTTGGGGTAAACCCAATGGAATTCATGACACCTAATTGTCGATTAGAAATGAGTAAACTGATTTGTCGCCAATTTCCCAAAATTTTTAGATTTCGGAGGATCCAAAACTAAGAGTGTCATAAATGACTTTGCAGGGTAGTTGAGTTGGTACTTTTGATTCAGGAACAATTTATTCAGACCACAGACAATTCTATAATTTTGGACCCGAAACAGATTTCAGGATATTTGCTCAACTCATTTAATCTTAGTCAGTACTAAAATACTAAGGTATTATGTTTCTTAGTAAGAAAGGGATTGTTGTCTATGAAAGGTCACAGCCAATACTTGCCTCTTAGACCACTCCTATGTGTGAGAAAACTGTTGACCAACAGCCATCTCTCCCGAGTTCCTCATGCACACACTCAGTTTGGCCAAGTGTGCATATGTTCGGGATGTTAAGGTACTTATCTACTCAAGAACAAAAAGACTGGCCAAGTTGGAATCCAAGCGGGTGAGCTTTATTTCCCCTAAAACCTTCTGTTGAGAGAGAGTCAGAAGGCCACTATACACTTTAGCTGGTTGGCCGTAGAGATGGGCGAACCTCCCAAGATTCGTTTGGTTTTTGGTTTGGGTGGCTCAGGTCCTTGATTTAGTTCAGGTTGCACAAGTTCAAATAGAACGGGAATTGAAATTATTATGCTGTAGGGTCTCTTCACACCCCATAGTATAATAGTGGAGGGGGAGGTGTAAAAAATAAAAAAAATATATATATATTCACCATATTCACCTACCCTCACCTCTTTTGGGCCTCCTCATGGCTTCTGGTGCTCTCTCTTGGTTTCTTCAGAGAAGTCATGTTCACAGGGTCATCACTGAGGCCAATCAAAGACCTCAGTGGTGACCTCGGGCACATGGTGTCACCAGCAGAGCTTTGGATGCCGTGAGGAGGCCCAAATGAGATAAGGGAAGGTGAGTTAAAATGTTTTTTTTTATTTTTTTCACCTCCCCTGGGTTTCCACCTACTATACTCTGGGGTCTGAAGAGTTGCATGTCGTGGTGGTCATTTTAGTTCAGCCGAGACAAATCCCCAATTGTTTAGCTATTAATTCTGGGTTGAAACTGGCTCGTGAGAAAGCGGTTTGTCCATCTCTAGTTGGCCGGTGCCACAAAAACTGGAAAGCTCAACCAGAATACCACATGTATATGGCCATCCTAGAATTGACTGGTTAGAACATAGACTAGAAAAAACTCAACCTTCTGAAGGATAAGGTCATCAAAGAAATTCTTAAAAGGTTTTTCTTTTGGCATTTTTATATTTGCCTTTGTTTTCTTCTTGTCCTTTGAGTGGTTGAGTCAATTGCCCACAATTGATGGGTGACGTGTATTTGTAGTTAGCAACCTCCCCCAGCTGAGTCAACTTTCTATCCAAGCAGCACAGTACAAGAAGATGGAAAATCTAGAGATGGATTCTTCTTGGTTGCAACAGAACAGGGGAGAACTGTGTAGGGTCTAGAAAGGAGACATCTCACTACCATAGGTCTTGGTGATTGGTCATGTGGAGGGTTCTACAATAAGATCCACTACAGCAAGATACATGTCACCATTTACCTCCTAGGCAACAAATAATAGGGTATATTTATACCCAATTAACCCATTCCTCAACATGTATATGGCCAACTCTAGGGGCCACAGCTCTGACTGCACCCTCACTGACTTCAGACTGATTTATCTAATTTCCATTGATGACCCTAAAATGCAATTGGGATCCAACTCAAGGATCGAGCCCCCCTGTTCTCATGATATGGTATTTACATGGTCAACAAGTAAGCAAAGATGTGGGTGGTGGCATGGACGGGTACTTGTGTTGGGGTGTGGGGGGTTATAGTAATTTTGCTATAGGTGTCTTCATCTCTCTTTATGCCCCTGTATAAGAGGTCTTACCAGCCTTTCTAGCTATACAGTACATGGACACCATGGCTATTTTCTTTGCATACATTTTCTGTAATATATATTACTACGCATATAACAATAGTCATATCTTACGAATAGAAGAATACTCTCATCATTGTCTCCTTTAGAATGGCAATTTTATTGATCCCAGTGAGCTAGCGCCAATGTTTGAGGACATGGAAGGGGTTAATGAATTTACTGCATGGCATAAACACTTCAGATCCCACACATGCTTATGTATGTGATTAACCTTTCCACATATAGCGCAGATACCTGCTGGCAGTCAGAGCACCTTGCCTTTACCTTTTCTCCTGTTGGTGGCACACGGAGGGGCCCCGTCAGCATGGCATCCCCCGGCTGACAGCATCTCATGGCATGACATTCTAAGATGCTTTATTTTGTTTTGTCTTCATCTGTAGTGTTTATAGCGCAGCTGTAAAGAAAATTTTGCAGATTGCTCCTTCTGCAAGAGGAGCTCGAAAGCGACTATCTGGTGCCCTCTATGCTCCGATGGGGGGTATAGCAAGCACCAACATCATACAGTTGGCTAGTCAATGGGGAGGAGAGCTACCATTAGTAAATAGCTCGGGGTAATTATATCAACAGGTGCAATGTTTTATTCTTACTAACGGAAAAAATACAAAGGAGTCGCAAAATTTGTGCGGAAAATTAGATGAGTCATCCATCATGGCATACAATGTATCAAGGCAGAAATGAATACAATGTGTATGGGAGGTTTAGACTTTAGACAAAGTTTTAATATAATGTAATGTAACATTTAGCCTAATATAATATAATATAACAAAATAACATAATATAATATAAATAACATGTGGTATAAAATAACATAAAACAACGTAACATAATATACTAGAATATAATATAAATATTATAATATTATATGAAATTAATATTATATATTATTATTATTATTATTATTATTATATTAACCCTGCATCATTCTCCTATAAAACATACTCTACAAGGATGTAACCAGCATGTTGTACATGATATTTTAGCTTAGATTAGTCAATGCCGCGTGGATGTGAAAACCTAGGACAATCTGTAATTGAATATCTTTTCATCCTAGGGGTAAATGAAGAATTTGCAGCATTTATAGTCGATCCTATAGTGATATATATCACAGTCCACATGTGCTGAGCATATATATTAGGACACATATTAATATACGAAGCAATGTAAGATTTCCCTGTCCATTGGCCATTCACTCTCATGGGTACATTTGGTAGCACAGCCCCCCCCCCCCTCCATCCTGCAGAATGTGACATGAATTAGCAGTGGCCACCACAAACCCCACGTGCAAACCTAATAATCGGAGGCTGAAATTGTGCAACAATACATCACTTCTTCCAGATGACTTAAATCACAGCATCACCATTCAAGTCAATTTCCAACCCCTGGCCCAGAATGCCAATGATTGTAATCACATCCATCAGGCCAATGTTAGAGAGGGAGAGACGGAGATCAAATTGTCACTTCTCAGAGCTGAGAACGTTTAATCATTCCAGGGCGATTTAAATCATTTCATTTCCCCATTGAGAACTAACTAGCTGTCTCCCGGGAGAAGCGGCTCTGGCCAGTTGATAGCTGTATAGGCAAAGAGGTAGTATGGAGTATCTACAATGAGTTCCAACAATTGCCTCCATGTACTCAAATCCCCCACTACAAGTCTCAGCATGTCCTGCCTACGCCTGCCTGAGAGACCGTACGCCGTCCCTACCCACTCACAACTCAATTAAGGGAGTCTTTGATGGTCAATGACCCCGAAAATCGCCATTTACAAAGACTTTTCCTCTTCTTCTCCATATAGAACTACTGCATGGGTAAATGTTATGGCATTCCTCAATAGAAATGGATGCCTAGTAGAGGATCTAAATCTTCGAGCCTCATGCAGATCAATGCCATGATGGCTTCCAATGCCGTTGAGACTTTATGTATATGTTTGTCTATTTTTGGTGCAAATTTTTGTATTTAAATGGTGCATTGTGTGGTCATGAACAGTTTGACCCCAGTGGTTGCCCCATATAAGCCTCTCCATGACCTGTCATCATGAACCTGTCAATTGCTTAGGGCTATGATGCAGAAATATAGTCAATTATGGTGGACTGGAAATAACCTGAATTATAAGAGTTAGCTGGAAAATCCTTATTCCAGGGCTTAAAATAGAGCAGAAAATCCCAGTGTATTTTTGAAAGCTCTCAGCATTTCCTTGCAGAACCAGGTGCAATCTCAAGACATAAACTCACAGTGAAAATTTTCTCGCCTTTGCTGAGGCTAAATCGCTTATCGTGTATTAGTCACTCGGAATGTAGGATAGCATAGGAGCGTGGAATTCTCTGTGCCATTAGTTAACTCTCCAATGGATCCATAATTTCCAGAGAAAAACCTAATTTTTCCCTCCCAGTATATAAAAACTTCTATAAATGGTTTTCAGGGGGGTCATCTACATTATAGTCGGTGTCCACACCAACTCTGTATTGGGTTTCAAAGGAATTTCAGCTCCTTCCAGATAAGAGCTGCTCAACAAGTCATCATAGACCCAAGAGCTCTCATGTGATTTAGGGTATAGACATTCATTTATAGATGCAGGAACCCTGCAAAAGTATCTCAGATACTTCTACCCTCCCAAACACAATCTCCAATATCCCCTCTTTTTCATAGGAATGGAGGGACGATCATGCTTCCTACATTAAGGCTGAGGTCTTGGGGTCTTTAAATCATATCAATGTCCTACCATTTTGTCTCTTGCCAAGACTGAAGGCTCAAATATTAGTCTGGAGTCATTTATATTCTGTCCTCTCACGCCCATGGCATTTACATTTTAATAAGTAAATTACAAAGTCTGGGTTTCTCGACCCTTCATCAGATAAGCTTATGATTGGAAAATATAAAAAAAAAAACGGGAGCTGAAGTAAATATGCCATTAGTCGGTAGGAGCCCAGCGATTCAGACAAGGTTACCTAATAATTACCCACACTGATTAGGTCTTGGTATAGTCATCTGCAGACGGGAAGATGCCGGAGCCCTGTGTAACATTTAAGGCATCAGTGATGCAGAATAGATACATTGGCATTCTAATGTCTTCCAAGGAAGTGGCTGATAAGCAATGATTAAGGGAGCTAAGAAAGGTCATTACAGAGACAATCAGCCCTTAATAATGAAATGAAGACACCTCAGCTCATCTATTATGGGAGCGACATTTAGGAACTATTATGATAAGCAGCACATGAGACCATAGAATACAGAGTAGGATATGAGAACAGGGAGAAATGTGCTGTAGATGCCACATGTGGTAGTCCCGATAAAATGCATCCTCATCAAATCCTTAAAAATAATGTCAAACCCCCATTGGGTTAATCAACTCAACTCCCATAGTGCAAACATGAGCTCCAGTAGCAGGGGTCCACCGGTGACCCATTGTGTTGATAGAACTTGCTCTATCAAGCTCTCCCAGGAATGCTGTCTCTCCAATGCAGCAGTGTATATTAAAGCCAGGACTGTGTATTATTGAGGGACTGATTTATTTATGACACTATAATACTCCTTTTTCATCTCCCTTTTCAAATATTCATACATTTATTTTCCTTCATTCCCCGTTTTTTTTTTCTTTCCTGTGAAGGTACAAAATGTTGGCGATCCAATTGACGAATAGGGGGAACATGGGGATGAGGAATATAAAACTTGATAGTTTCCTAGAGACTAGGAAATATGGATTGCATGGTAATGAGAAGACAATGTCTAAGCGGGGCTTTAAGAGTATTCGAGATGTCTGAGCCCAAATCCCGAACTCAAGACAAACATTCGAAATCCAACCCAACATTGAAAATCCAACTTATCCAAAAATGACCTAGACTTTCTCTTACCTTGGATCTTTTTGTACTTAGAAATCCCTCTTCTTCTTCTAAAGCAAATTCCAGGTATTAAGTAAGTAGCCCAGTGCAAGCCATATCCTCACCACCACAATGACCAATTTGTATAAAGTCCTCAACCCAAGGCAGCTATAATGCCTTAACTTGCTCCTCACAAGGAATAGATCTCAAGAAGAAGAGCCTACGGTGACAGATGAAATCAGGTGCAAATCCCCAGTTTAAAGAAAAGCCAAAGAAATCATTCCACCCAATGACACCATCAAAGTCTTCTTCGCCTAGATTCAACGAAGCTCTTCGACAAGACAAAAAATTGGCTTCCCGGAGAGATGTTTGTTTGCTTAAGATCCGCTGCTATGTATTTGCCTGTCTCTGGTATTTTTTCGGTTTTTTTGCTACTCTGTGAATCTAGATCCAGTCCTTGTAGCCAGGGGCTGCATTAAGAATTACATCAGGCTTTTATAAGCTTTCCAGATCACACATTAGAGTGAGAGAAAGAGAGGGAGAGAGAGGGAGAGAGAGAGAGTGTATGTGTGTGTGTGGGGGAAGAGAGAGTGAAAGGAGGAAAAAAGAGAGGAGGGAGGGAAGGCAGAGACAGAGAGAGGCATGGATAAAATGCATCAGCCACACACAGGAGGGAAAGTAAACTCCGCTTTCTCCAGCTTATAATAAGGCGAAAGCTTATTTAACTGCTCCCAGCTTGCTAGGTCTGCAGCCAGCCTTAGAGGAGGATGCTGGTGGTGGTAGTGTTGGGTTGGACGCACATGTTGGCAGAGGCAGGGGGTTGGGTACATTTAGAGCCTGAGAAAGAAACCAAAGACAAGTGGAGGTCTTTACTATCCACTGGATGAATGCTTGAACTCTGGACAAAGCTGATTTGGGGGGAAAGAGCCGTGAAAGGATCCCAGATCCTGGTGGAGCCCTGGTGTTTACTACAGTGCTTGCACAATTCTCTACCAGAACTTTCCTAGATGATGATGACATGGATAATAACTTGGAACCTAAGGGAAAAAAAAAACAAAAAAAACTAGAGAAAGAGCTTGAGACATCTGCCAGTGCCTGGAAGTTACAGCCTCTCTGGTTATCCACTGAGACACTTTAATGGTGGGAAGGGATTGAAGAAAGTCAGTGGAGAGACGCAGTGCCCCCTCCACTTTACCGAGCCCCCTCTGTGTGATTAAGTGTTCCGTACAAGCCGGAGGTTACCATGGTGACTGCATACAGCCGCGTGTACTGTATATACTCTTTTTTTCCCCTCCCTTTGTCCCTTTTTTGCACCTGAAGCATCTAACACAAGTTGACACCGGGAGATCTCAGCAACAACGAACCAATGAGCTGTGCTCGTAGCAAAAAAAAAAAAAAGAGAAAGACATCTGTATGCAATAGGAGGACTTTACCGCCAGCATTAGCCGTAGCGTTCTGTAGGTATACAGGTCTTTAAGTGACATACGAGAGGTTGCAAATGGGTAATTAAGTTGCCTGCTGCTCGCCTCGTTTTCTGCAGTTGGGGCTAACGGAGGGTTAAATGCAGAGACGAGTTTTCAGCTCATCCAAGCTTAGGACAGATGTCCCTTTATAGCCAAAAGCCCAGAGCCTGAATCAATGAAAAGCCTTAAAGTGGCACAGACAGAACCGGGGCTGCCTTCCACCGCACATGGGGCCAAAATGACACTGAGGTGGCAGGCAGAAGTGGGGTGAGAGCTCAGGGTGGCGGCAGCAGATCTCATCCACCTCATTCTGCGGCTCATTGCAGTCCATTATGTGTTTAGAGGAGAAGAAGGAAGGAACAGACAGAAAGCACTGAGGAATCTTCTGCTTGCATTGCTTGATATGAGATTTGCTGTGTTTAGGTCTGCACTATGAGACGTGCCATAGAAACCAACCTGACCTCCTCTGCTGCTACTGCATTGTGTGAATCCTCTGCTGCCTCTGCACTCCTGTACCTCACCTGCTTCTCCATTACCTCATCTCGTCTGCTCTCTATACATTATCTCATCTCTTCTGCTCTTATATGTGCCTATATGTAACCTCGCCTGCCCCTATCCTGCTGTATCTCACCTGTTCTTCTGTGCCTACATCCCCTCACCTGCCCTACTTTCTTTATATGTGCCTATATGCTCTATCCTACTGTACCTCACCTGCCCTACTCTCTATATATTACCTCATCTGTCCTGCTCTTTATATGTGCCTATGTGTAATCTCATGGGTCTGTACCCTGTTGTACCTCACCTGCCCTACTCTCTTTCCCTCTGTCTCTCTCTTTCTCTGTCTCTCTCACTCTCTCTGCCTCTCTGTCTCTCTCTGCCTCTCTGTCTCTCTCTTTCTCTTTCTCTGTCTCTCTCACTCTCTCTCTCTCGTCTCGCTCTCTCTCTGTCTCTTTCTCTGTCTCTCTCTCTCTCTCTCTCTCGCTGGGTATCTCTGTCTCTCTCTGGCTCTCTCGGTCTCGCTGTCTCTCTGCCTCTCTCTCTCTCTCTCTCTCTCTCTCTCTGCCTCTGTCTCTCTCTCTCTGTGTCTCTCATGGGTCCCTCTCCTGTTGCACCTCTCTGATTCGGTTTTGCCTACATCTCCTCACCCATCCTAATCTCCTTGTATTCTCCTGTCTCTCGTGCGGCTGTGTGTCCACTACTTCACCTGTATTCTAGTCTATTTCCTCACCTGTGTCTTAGTGTTACCTCATTTATTCTATATGTTCCCTTAGATTCCTCTACATTCTTCTCACCTGTTCTGAGATCTCTGCTCATATCTTTTCTGCTTCCTCTTCTGCTCTGCTGTCTCATCTATATATGACTATCCTACTTTACTTATCCTGCTATATAGAGGAGTAACTTGAAGTTCCTGGGCCCCAATGCAAAATCTGTAATGAGGCCCCTACATACCATTTAGCAGAGTGATGTATTTTATTTGGATCCAGGGCCCAGTAGTCACTGCTACCTCTGCACCTCCTAAAGCTACGGCCCCTGCTGCTATTGTTACCCACCTCACCTTTCCTGCTGTCTCTACAAAACCTCACCTCCCCTGTTGTCCCTATACTACCTCACATGTCCTGCTGTCTCTACACCACTTGACCTGTCCTAATGTCTCTAGACTACCTCACCTGTCCTGTTGTCTGTACACTAACTCACTTGTCCTGCTGTCGCTACATCACCTCACCTGTCCTACTGTCTATTGACTACCTCACCTGCCCTGCTGTCTGTACACTACCTCACCTGTCCTGCTGTCTGTACACCACCCCACCTGTCCTGCTGTCTGTACACCACCCCACCTGTCCTGCTGTCTGTACACTACCTCACCTGCCCTGCTGTCTGTACACCACCTCACCTGTCCTGCTGTCTGTACACCACCCCACCTGTCCTACTGTCTATTGACTACCTCACCTGCCCTGCTGTCTGTACACTACCTCACCTGTCCTGCTGTCTGTACACCACCCCACCTGTCCTGCTGTCTGTACACCACCCCACCTGTCCTGCTGTCTGTACACTACCTCACCTGCCCTGCTGTCTGTACACCACCTCACCTGTCCTGCTGACTGTACACCGCCTCACCTGTCCTGCTGTCTGTACACTACCTCACCTGTCCAGCTGTCTGTACACTGCCTCACCTGTCCTGCTGTCTGTACACTACCTCACCTGCCCTGCTGTCTGTACACCACCCCACCTGTCCTGCTGTCTGTACACCACCCCACCTGTCCTGCTGTCTGTACACCGCCTCACCTGTCCTGTTTTCTGTACACTACCTCACCTGTCCTGCTGTCTGTACACTACCTCACCTGTCCAGCTGTCTGTACACTGCCTCACCTGTCCTGCTGTCTGTACACTGCCTCACCTGCCCTGCTGTCTGTACACCACCCCACCTGTCCTGCTGTCTGTACACCACCCCACCTGTCCTGCTGTCTGTACACCACCCCACCTGTCCTGCTGTCTGTACACCACCCCACCTGTCCTGCTGTCTGTACACTACCTCACCTGTCCTGCTGTCTGTACACTACCTCACCTGTCCAGCTGTCTGTACACCACCTCACCTGTCCTGCTGTCTGTACACCATCTCACCTGTCCTGCTGTCTGTACACCACTCCACCTGTCCTGCTGTCTATACACCATCTCACCCGTCCTGCTGTCTGTACACCACCCCACCTGTCCTGCTGTCTGTACACCACCTCACCTGTCCTGCTGTCTGTACACCACCTCACCTGTCCTGCTGTCTGTACACCACTCCACCTGTCCTGCTGTCTGTACACCACCCCACCTGTCCTGCTGTCTATACACCACCCCACCTGTCCTGCTGTCTATACACCATCTCACCCGTCCTGCTGTCTGTACACCACCTCACCCGTCCTGCTGTCTGTACACCACCTCACCTGTCCTGCTGTCTGTACACCACTCCACCTGTCCTGCTGTCTGTACACCACCCCACCTGTCCTCCTGATGTCTGTACACCACCTCACCTGTCCTGCTGTCTCTACACATGACCTATTCTGTTGTTTAACCATTTTCACCCCTTCTATTTTTCACTGGGTATTTTCTCCTTATCTTTACCTTTTTCACTATGTGACCTGTTGTATACTGTATCCTAATATCCTAATACCTGAGGATCACATCACCTTCTCTTATCCATTCTGTTACCTCTTTCTTATCTTCCCTCCTCCATTCTGTTGCTCTTTAAGATTCCAAAAGCCTGAAATTGACCATAGTCTTGCATCAGCGCTTCTCGCTGCCATAAAACCTGCCCCATCTGTATGTTACACACTGATGCTGCAGCAGTGACTGCCCACCTGTCTGATACTATATCACAGTCTATGGGACCCTCTCTCTGCACTCTAGATGTCTCTTCCTTCACAGCTGCACTGCACCGTCTGAGTGTTGCAGGTGTCCACCCTGAAGCTGGTGTCTTCCCAGCCCTGTGATCAGTGCGGCTGCTTTGCTGCAGGAGATTCCCTATGGGAGCTGGAGAGATGGAGTGAGCCTGTGAATGGTCCAAATATCAGGAGGCAGGACTCATCTGTTTTCATTTACTTCAAGCAGACAGTTATGAAGAAGTGACATGCTTCTCCATGACCCTGAAATCCCATCTGGCCAGTGCAGACTTGCCGAGCCTGAGAGGCAGCATCGGGGGCCGCCACTGGATGAATCTTACTCAATGGAAATTTCTCTTTCCTATCAGGGCAACTTACTCCGGCTTCCAGCCCTCATTATTCCTCATTACACAGGGGGCTGGCGCTGCTTCCCGGCTACCTCGCTGCCATTTACAGACCAGCCGCACCGTACAAAATCTATAGGAGGTTTTGGAGGATGGAGGGTTATTAAATTTATAAACATAGCAGCAGAAAACTAGCAAAAACCGCGCTAAATGTGATCTGGTGCATCTTGTTAGAGAAATTAAAGACTTCCTCTTCCTTAACGCTCCTCTTGGTCTTTCTACTTTGCACTAATTTTGCACCAAAATAATGGAGCATGCTAATAATAAATATGGTGCATTTTACGACACAGAGAACTACTGAGCATGTGTGACCATCAGCGCTGGACACATGAGGTGGACGTTCTGAGAGGGAGCGTAAAGCACACCAGGGGGCACCATAACAAGTATCTAACACCAATATCTAGACACAAGAACAGTTCTTAAATATTCCAATTGAAAACTCTCTGTTCTGCCCGATCTAAGTGAAGCTTAATAGTAACTCACAGGACAATCCCTTTAAGGGACAATTTGCCTCTTCACATGAAACCTTTTTTAGAAGTGTAGATGAGGTTGCTGCGCCCATAGGATAATACCCATGAACAGGACTGGCATCCAAACTAGAGACCTAGCAAGTCTTAGGGGACCCGGAAGATCTGAGAAACATGCACACCAACATCGGGATAGATAGGAATGGCCAGTGTGACACGGCACCCAAGGGGCCACATCTGGAGAGGTTTCTGTTCACAGTGCCATAGTAAACCTCAGCAAATACCATCTTTCCTGCTGTAAGAACATACTGGGACTTGTAGTTCTGCAAGAGCTGGAGGGCATGATATTGGAAAAGAACCTCTCTGGAATTTCCTCTATCAGACAGCACCTCCATAGTAAAATAAAGGTACAGAGGTGCCCGCTGCTATGGTTGTGATGCCAACACAAAAATCCAGCGGCGCTCTGTAGAGGGCGCTAAGCCATATGCAAACAATAAGTATATGAAGTTTAAGCTGCATTCCTGCTATAGTCATTATCTATGTATATAAAGGTGAGGTTCTTAGTGTGCTATTTGATCAGATTTTGAGCACCCATCTACCCCCGACAAGGTGAGCTCATTCCTACACTATACAAACCCGATACCTCTCCGTATAGTGGAGATTCACATCAGAATGAGGTTAAGTTGTTGGGGCAGATGGGCTCTCAAATTTTTTATAAAATAGTACGCTAAGGACCTCACCTTTATATACACTGCTATAGCAGGAAGGCAGTTTAACCTTCATATACTTATTGTTGCATATGTCTTAGCGCCCCCTACAGAGCGCTGCTGTATATGTTTGTTACATGCACAGTATCTACACCATAAAGTCTGGGCCTTGGGAGTAAGAGTGAATGCAGGGGTGTGCACTGGACAACCCCACCACAAGGGTTATGTGCCAAGTCAGGAGTTTGGGAAATCTAAGGGGAGGAGGGCACCTTCTGAGTATTCTGCTAGGATCCTTCCCTCTGTGCCCAGCTCTGCAGTAGTCCTTGCAGTTTTCCCTCATCTACAGAGGGGGTTACAGTTTTCCTACTCAATGTAGAAGATATTTTAGTGAATCTTCTAATAATAGTGACCTGATACAGTAATAGTGAATTAATTCTGGCACGGGGGGCGCAGAGCTGGGGGGCGCAGGGGTGCACGGGGATGTGGGTGCCACAACCTGATCTCCTTTGGTCTAGAACACGATTGTCAGATACGATTTGTCTGATGGCCCTGGCAGAGCGTCCATTAAACAGCGAGTATAGCGAGTAACTAAGAACCTCTGTACAATGATAAAATATGAATGTCTATAACGCCTGTTATTGATAAATAAATAAGAGGAACAAATGTGTAGATTTATCAGCGCGCTCGCTGCCGAGCCTCCCGTCCTGCCTCATTCACTCAGTCTACAGTCTAATGGTTATACAGAGAGTCGTCTGAAATTGACCTGCAGGGAAGAATAACAACAGAGCGCTGGTCATGTGACATGAAGAGCGTACGGCCAGATATTAGGGGGGCAGAAAATAGGAGAAAAAAGGAAAATATAATAACTATATAATACTAGTGATACCAAAACACATCCAAACACAGACTGTGTGACCTCACTGCTCTCATTGTGACATCATCATCCAGTCATGGACTGTGTGAACTCACTGCTCTCATTGTGACATCATCATCCATCATCATCACATAGAGTGTGACTTCACTGTTTCACTGTGACATAATCATCTAATCACAGACTGACCTGCTACATAGATTGTGTGACCTCACTACTGTCACTGTGACATCATCCAATCACAGACTGATCTGCTACATAGACGGTGCGACCTCACTGCTCACATTGTGACATCATCTTGTAATCACAGACTGACCTGCTACAAAGACTGTGTGACCTCACCGCTCTCACTGTTACATCATCCAATCACGGACTGACATACTACATAGACTGTGTGACTTCATTGTTTTCACTATGACATCATCATCTAATCACAGACTGACCTGCTGCATAGATTGTGTGACCTCACTGCTCTCATTGTGACATCATCTTTCAGTCATGGACTGTGTGATCTCACTGTTCTCGTTGTGACATCATCATCCAATCACAGCCTGACCTGTTACATAGCCTATGTGACCTCACTGCTCTCATTGTGACATCATCATCCAATCCCAGTCTGACCTGTTACAAAGACTGTGTGACCTCACTGCTCTCATTGTGACATCATCATTCAGTCATGGGCTGTGTGACCTCACTGCTCTCATTGTGACATCATCATCCAATCACAGCCTGACCTGTGACATAGACTGTGTGACCTCACTGCTCTCACTGTGCAGGTGGGCGCCGGTTCTGCGTGGTCAGGATGTGACTCCTCCGGCTCCTCGCCACCACTCACGACTATTCTATTAATTATAGCATGTTTTCCTGTACAGGAGAAGCCCAGGATTATTGGAGGGAGAGGATTGTTCTCTTCAGAGCAGCGCTCTGCCGTCCAGCCTCATTATGTAACATACCAGGAGATGACGACGAGAGGCTCCGCAGCCCAATTGACTATTAAATGGAAGGTGACAGCTCCGGCTTCATCCAGATTATTCTGTTTCTTGTTTGATGTAAACTTCAGACAACTTTATTTTTTCTTCTTTTTTTAGCAGAAGATGTTTGGTCCAGACTTAGATACACCGGATAAGTATGACAGTAACAGTACATGAAATTGTGCTTGTCTGAGAAAGAGCATCAATCATGATAGGCTAAGATACATCAGGCCAGCAGACATCATCACATATGATAGATACACAGCTCAGCTGATAGGATCGCACATGATAGGACTAAATACACCTTGTGCCTCACCACAGTAAAAAGCCCCCCATATGTGGCCCCCATGCCGTTTAATAATATCCCCATTGTGACCACCGCACAGTATAATGTCCCCTCATTGCCTCGACACAGTATAATGTCCCCTGTGGCTGACCACATAGTACAATGCCCCCTTGTGGCGTCGGGTGGTGTCAGTGGACAGAGACTCCTTTGGATTTCCTATTACATCACTGATACTGGTAAGTTATGGTCTTACGCTATGTGCTCTACTCTGTAAATGATGATATGGTTCCATTTTTTTTTTTTGGAAGCAGGGGGTATACTATATGCACTATGCAATATGTCTCATTTTGTATCCCCTGTATTGATATTTCCTTACATTTCTAGTGCATAGTTGTAACTCAAACTTTGTAAATGTCAATCATATAATTTAGCATCTGCCCTCTCTTTCTATGAGCGGACACCATTAATTGTACTGTTGTTTCTGTCTTGTATTTATTCATGATGTGTTTTATTATGTTTTCAATAAATTTTTGCTATTTTTATTATTTTGAGTGCTTTCTTACTTTTTCTTTTGTATTTGTTGGCTATTTATACATGGAGAAGATTTATTAGGAGAGGTTAAGTAGTTATATTCTTGTACATAGGAGGCAGTATTATAGTAGTTATATTCTTGTACATAGGGACAGTATTATAGTAGTTATATTCTTGTACATAGGAGCAGTATTATAGTAGTTATATTCTTGTACATAGGGACAGTATTATAGTAGTTATATTCTTGTACATAGGAGTAGTATTATAGTAGTTATATTCTTGTACATAGGAGGTAGTATTATAGTAGTTATATTCTTGTACATAGGAGCAGTATTATAGTAGTTATATTCTTGTACATAGGAGCAGTATTATAGTAGTTATATTCTTGTACATAGGAGCAGTATTATAGTAGTTATATTCTTGTACATAGCAGCAGTATTATAGTAGTTATATTCTTGTACATAGGAGCAGTATTATAGTAGTTATATTCTTGTACATAGGAGCAGTATTATAGTAGTTATATTCTTGTACATAGGAGCAGTATTATAGTAGTTTTATTCTTGTACATAGGAGCAGTATTATAGTAGTTATATTCTTGTACATAGGAGCAGTATTATAGTAGTTATATTCTTGTACATAGGAGCAGTATTATAGTAGTTATATTCTTGTACATAGGAGCAGTATTATAGTAGTTATATTCTTGTACATAGGAGCAGTATTATAGTAGTTATATTCTTGTACATAGGAGGTAGTGTTATAGTAGTTATTTTCTTGTACATAGGGACAGTATTATAGTAGTTTATATTCTTGTACATAGGAGCAGTATTATAGTAGTTATATTCTTGTACATAGGAGCAGTATTATAGTAGTTATATTCTTGTACATAGGAGCAGTATTGTAGTAGTTATATTCTTGTACATAGGAGTAGTATTATAGTAGTTTTATTCTTGTACATAGGAGCAGTATTATAGTAGTTATATTCTTGTACATAGGAGCAGTATTATAGTAGTTATATTCTTGTACATAGGAGCAGTATTATAGTAGTTATATTCTTGTACATAGGAGGTAGTGTTATAGTAGTTATTTTCTTGTACATAGGGACAGTATTATAGTAGTTTTATTCTTGTACATAGGAGCAGTATTATAGTAGTTATATTCTTGTACATAGCAGCAGTATTATAGTAGTTATATTCTTGTACATAGGAGTAGTATTATAGTAGTTATATTCTTGTACATAGGAGCAGGATTATAGTAGTTATATTCTTGTACATAGGAGTAGTATTATAGTAGTTATATTCTTGTACATAGGAGCAGTATTATAGTAGTTATATTCTTGTACATAGGGTAGTATTATAGTAGTTATATTCTTGTACATAGGAGCAGTATTATAGTAGTTATATTCTTGTATATAGGAGGCAATTTTTATTAAAGTAAAAACCAACATAAATACAATTAAACAATAATTCTTTCAATTATTTCATACATTTTGTATGTACAGAGAGTTATCAAGCAGAAAATACCTAAAGCAAAATCAACTTAAAGAGTCCACACCAGTTGGGAAAAAAATAAATAAATAAATAAAAAACAGAACACAAGGTAAAAATAAATGACCAAACTTAAACCATAACCACATTCCTCCATAGTCTTCTATGTCTCTGGTTTCTCTTTATCTCCAGTGATTTTATCCACCTGAGCTCAGATAATATCTGTCTGACTACGAATTCATTCTCGCTGTATATGGAGACTCGGGTTCTTGCGTGCCAGTGATAATATTTGATGACAGTAATGATCAGATACATGGTTCCTCTATCTATACCAGTGTTGTTGGATGGGACCCCATAGATTATGTCGGGGTATGTCAGGGTTTGCAGTATGGAGATGTTTAACCTGCTGGACACTTCCTCCCATATCTTCCTACCTCCCCAGCATTCAGTTATAAAATGCTCCATGGTCTCCTTCTGCTGACAGCCCAGGGGGCACTTTCTATCCAGCACAGTTAAGAATTTTAAGTTTCCCCTAACAAAGAGTTTACCATGTAGTGACAACCAACAATGTCTAATAATTTGGCTGGAAGTCTTCTGCTATTGAGAAGTTTAAGACTTTCTTGGAGAGTGGATGTTATACAGTCTCTTAGAGCAAGACGGGAGTAGAAGAAAGCCTTACATACCCTGGAGTATATGTCTCTCCTGGTATTACTCTCAATGTAAGTCAACTCCAGCTTCCATGTCCTGACACACTTCAGGCCATAGACCAGATACTGGGGGAGGTAGCCATGAGACAATCGACCCCTCTTAAGGCTGCCGCCTCGCACCCAGGATTCTGCAAAAGGCAAGATCCAGTCCCTGATACTATTAACCCACAGGGAGCTGTTGTTTGAGTCCAGACAACCAAAATTTACTTTTAGAAACATGGAGTCAAAGAACACCCTTGGATTTAACATATCCAGCCCACCCTCTCTCCTCTGTAGGTAGGTTATCCCTCTTTTTACTGGGTTTAACCTGTTCCCCCACAAAAGTTGGAAAAACAGGCTAAAGAGCCTAGCGGAGAAAGATTCTGGCAAAGTAAAGACAACAGAGACGTACAAGAAGACAGGGACCAGGTAAGTCTTCAACATTTTAACCCTTTCTCTATAGGTCAGCCTCCAGTTGTTCCATCGCTGAACCTTTGCATTTCCGGATTCCAACTTGTCTTCCCAATTTAGTCTGGCATTATCATCCCTCCCAAATTTCACCCCAAGGATCTTAATATAGGAGGAGGCCTGGGCAAACTGTGGCAGATCAAACACAGGATCAGTATGACCCGTCCAGAGAGCTTGACTCTTTTCATGGTTGACCAGAGATCCTGAGGCCTCTGAGTATCTTCTGATGGCCGCAGACAACATCGCCACCTCATGAGGCTCAGATATCACCACAGTCACATCATCCGCATAGGCAATAACTCTCAGAGGCAAGCAGTGGGGAACCGGCACCCCCTGAAAATCACACTCCTGCAGTGACCTAAGAAACGGGTCTATGGCAAACACATACAGCAATGGACTCAGTGGGCATCCCTGTCTCACCCTTGCCTCAACCCTGAAAGTGTCACCCTGCCAACCATTGATCAGAGCAAAGCTCTCCACCTCACAATACAAAGTTCTCAGCCAATCTATAAATTGTCCCGGAATCCCATACTTTGTCAAAGTGGCCCATAGATACTCATGGTCTACTCTGTCAAAGGCCTTAGCCTGGTCAAGACTCACAACATATCTCCCACACCCCAGAGCTTTACATCTCTCAAACATCTCCGTTATCGAGATAACTGCTCCAGAGATGTTCCGCCCTTTAACTGTGCCAAACTGAGAGCCTGCCAACAGTGCCAGGGACAAACAAACTAACCTAGAGAACAGAATTTTTGCAAGAATCTTCCTGTCAACATTCAAGAGGGCAATCGGCCTCCAGTTCTTGATGTCAGTAGGCTCTTTACCTTTAGACAGCAGAATCAAGGAGGACACTCTCATGGATGGAGGCATCAGGTGATTTTCTAGACTAGTTTTGTAGACATCCACGAGGACTGGAGCTAAGAGGTCTCTAAATTTCTTATAAAATTCAGCTGTTAAACCATCTGGACCTGGTGCCTTCTTCAGATGTAACTTATCTATGGCCTCTTTAACCTCCTCCACCGTTAATTCCACTGTCAAAGGAGAAAAGTCCAAATCATCGGTATCAGAACCCGGAGTTGCCTCCAAGAATTGAGCCACCTTCTCTCTATCCAAAACCTTCTTCTGAAACAAGTCAGCATAGTAAGATCTCACCACCCCCAGGATACCCTCCCGAGATTCCTGTAAAACACCTTGGGAGTCAGTGAGACCTGTGACCGATTTATTTGCCACCCGCTCCCTGCAATTCTCAAATGGATCAGGAGCCCCTAAGGACCCATAATCCCGTTCAAGAACCAGGGATGTATACCTGTGGTACTGATACTGACTTATCTCAGATTTCAGCCGGTCAATCACATGTTGGTTATCCCCGCCCGCCGAATAGAGTGACTCTAATTCTTTCCGCAGCCTGAGATACTGGCTATACTTACTCTTCCCCTTCTTAACTGACAGTTTCCTTAAGAGGGATCTGATCTCCTCCTTGACATCCTCCCACTAGTCATCCATGTTGTCATAGAAGTCGACTCTCTCAAGCTGGTTCTGAAATAGAGAGTGGACACAACTCTGGACATAGTCATCGTCCAAGAGGCTGGAATTGAGTTTCCATAGGCCTCTCCCAATATCAGGGCATTTTGTGGTGCCCAAACAAAAATACAAGGCCAGATGGTCAGAATAAGGGACTGTCTTTTCAGTTTTCTCACTAACATTCTCAGAAGGACTCACCAGAGCTAAATCTATCCGACTGCATCTACCAGCGCAGGAGTAGGTGAATTTTGGTTTCCTACCACCCTGAGTAAACACATCAGACAGACCAGCCTGTGTAATAACTGTATTTAACACCTTGCAGTCCCTGGTGAGAGGTCTACCAGTAGGTCTATCACTGGATGACATGGTGGCATTAAAGTCCCCTGCCATGACTACAGGAACAGATGTAAAGAGGTACTGCTTTACGTCATCAAACAGATGTGCCCTTTCAGTCACTGACTGAGGACCATAGATATTGATGAGTCGGAGCCTTCTGCCTCGGATGGTAACTTCTAGAACCAGGCACCTCCCCATCAATACCTCGGTTAATCTATGTATGGTGACATCTCTGGTGTTAAACAGTATAGAGACCCCGGCACAAGTTTCCACTGCCAGTGACCAGAAGGACGGGCCAGACTGCCATTCTCTCTCTGCTTCTCGTAATAGTCCTAGACTATTTAAACGGGTTTCTTGCAAGAAATAGACATCTGCATCAAGATATTTCAAATGTTCATAGACTGCGTGTCTCGTCCTCCTTGCTCTGATACTATTAACATTACTGGAGATGATGTTAAGATAGAAATCTGCCATCAGAACAAGTAGGAATACAAGAAACAGAGAGATGGACCCCATTGTTATAGATCAGAGTCAGAGCTGTCCTGGTGACCTGCGGTTTCCATGTCCGATTCAGACTGTACCTCAGCTCGGCGGGGTCTCCTTTTAGTGGGTGGATCATCCTCTGGTTCATCATCGAACTCTTCCATCATTCGTATGATTTCTCTCTCTATTTCTGCTTCGGTCTCTGACAGGACACTAAATCTATTTGATGTTGCAGTAACATCGCCCGTTCTATCCAATCTCATCTTAGTTGGTTTTTGGACAGTGGTCCACTCACCCTCAGGCTTACGGCTGGATCTATCTTTTTTCCTTCTCTTTGTACTGGTGGGTTTTTGGGTAGGAGAAGAGATGGCCACTGAGGGTTGTACAACCTGCCCAACAACCTCCATGGTCGCCTCAATGGGTCCTGACTGGGCTTGGTCCTGGGTGGTATCACCTGTATCTGTTTGGGGCTCTGGCTCAGTGACTACTGACCCTGGCAACAGCGCCTCCTCCTCCTCCTGTATGTCATCAGCCGCTGCCAGCAAGTCCTCATCAGGGATATCCCTACAGAGGTTGTGCCAAGCATCAGGACAGTCCCTGTGGGGGTGACCCATCTTACCACATAGGTTACATCTAATGTTTTGGCAGGTAGCGCTCATGTGGCCCATTTCATTACACAAGTTGCACTTTACCATGGTGCACACGCTCGCTATATGACCGGCCTTCCCACACCTAAAGCATCTGCGTGGCTGACCCGCATAGAAGCAGACGCCTTTCTCTCGGCCAATGAAAAGTGAGTTGGGCAGATGTTGGGTTATGTTGTTGTTCTGACGCAACTTAACCAGGACCTTCCACCCACCAGTCCAGATCCCGTCTTCGTCCCTGTCTTTATTTAGATCGGACATTAGGTCGCAATGTCTCCTGAGCCAGATGACAATGTCCTGAGGGGGAACGGCCTCATTCCAGAATAAAATGGTGACACTTGCTGTATATGGCCTAGAGATGGGGATGAAGCTGAACTTATTCCAACCCTCAGTATCTCTGAACCTGGTGACATTAGCCCAGAAACGGTCCAGATCAGACATCAGCTTAAAGCTGACATCATACCCCTGGCGGTCAGGAAGGTTTATCACTGCCAGGATGTCAGTCGGCAGGAAGCCCATCTGGGTACATAGGAGCCCTCTGACCACAAACCTTCTATCAGGCAGATCTTCCTTGGCACCTCTGTGCCTAAACCTGACTACATTCCTCCTCTTGAAAGCCTGGCCTGTATAGTTCGTGCTCGATGTAAAAGAAGGAGCACCGCGGCTCCAGGCATTCCCAGAGGAGGTATGGCCAGATCCGCCATCTTGGCGTGTCTGTGGGCGCTGTGTGGGCTGCTGAGCACCTGCACTACGAGGTTCTGTTACTGCGTGAGTATGTAGAGGGGGAAAGTCCTGTACATTGGACTGTGCTGTGTCCGCCCCACCATCAACCTCTATGTCTATGATATCACCAGACTCCAGAGCCTGGACTGTAGAGGGGTCTGACGCCATAGATAGTGAAGAATCCCCCCCAGAAACACTTTCCCCTGCTGCACCATTATCACATACAGGATTATCTATAATCTCAGACACATTAGATGGATAGTCAGTGGCAGCAGAGTCCTGCACAGCAGAGTTCACAATGTTATTACAGCCACTATCAGTGATGTCCTGCACAGCAGAGTCCAGACTGTCCCACACACTAACAACCTGAGACCCTGAATGTGCTGCTACCCCAGTACCTTCAGGTAACAGTCCACAGTCCTGCTGAGATGACCTGCCTCCTGGGACTTGTAGTGTCTGCACAGATGCTACTTCAGGTAGGGGTCCATGATCTTGCTCTAAAGTGCTGCTTGCTGGGACTTGTGGTGCCTTGCCAGGAACTGCTGCAGGTCTTTGCTGTGACTTGGCATTAGCTGCTCCTTCCCCATACAAATTCCCTTCCTTAAAAGGGAAGCTTGCCGGCTTCAGAATGGGTTTTGCATGGGACTGCTGGCCGCCATCTTGAGATGGTTCAGATCCAACTTTGGAGCGAGATGATGGTGACTGCCGATATTCCTCGAATCGCTGCTGGTTTCTGTAGGATTCTCCCACCAGTCCCATTTGTTCCAGTACAGTCTCTGTCTCCTGTACGTTATCGGCGAGCTCTTTCGCCAGTGCGCTCAGCTTCTTGTCCAGTATTGCCTCTACCCCAGGTTTAGCAGCCCTTATTTTGTAGGCACAGTCTATCTGTCTCTGCAGAGATAGTTTATTCGCCTTCAAAGTCTCCATTCTCCTGACCAGTGCTGGGATCTCATCTGCCAGGCGCAGTTCAGGTGCTCGCTCAGCCACCGTAACAGTCTGTGCATTATTGGGTAGTTTTGCAGGCTGGTTACTCGCAGTATGGCTTCTGGTCGGTGTAGCCTGTGACTTCTGGCCTGCTGCGGCTGCCGTCACTGCCATGGGCCCACAATCTGCAGGTTGGGGACTATGTCCCAGTTTGTTCCCAGTGACCGCACCACCGGTACCATGAAGCCTCCCTGCTGGTCTCACTTTGGTCTCATCCGCAGCCTTCACTACAGTTTTGCAGTTTCCACTGCCAGATCTTGTCCGCTCAGACTGCACCAGTACAGGCCGCTGCATGTTCTCCAGCATGGTCTGTTTCTCCAGGGACGTTCTCCTCTGTCTGCAGGAGGGTGGAGTGGACGGGACACCTGTAACCTGTAATGGAGTCTGCACAGGCTGCACGGCTTGCTTCTTCTTACTTTCAGGTATTCTTTCTGAATGCTGCACAATTACATTGGTAGGTTGTTGCACCGTATCTCTGCTTGCTTCTGCTACTGCTTTACTTGCAATCACTTTCTTCCCATCTTGGCTTGCACTGGGACTGCCCCACACACTGGACAATATTTTCATTCCTGGAAACTTTGGGATTTTCATCCACTTTTTGAGTATGGGAATTACTTCCCAGAGTAGGCCTTGGAGCCTGGGCCTTACTAGGGGAGCTGCCCCACCCAGGGTGGCCCCGCCCTGGGCTTTCTCCAGACATCAGGAGCCTCAGGAGAGCTACAGAAACACAACCTCACAGCTAGGAGGCAGTATTATAGTAGTTATATTCTTGTACATAAGAGCAGTATTATAGTAGTTATATTCTTGTACGGAGGTAGTATTATAGTAGTTATATTCTTGTACATAGGAGTAGTATTATAGTAGTTATATTCTTGTACATAGGGGCAGTATTATAGTAGTTATATTCTTGTACATAGGAGCAGTATTATAGCAGTTATATTCTTGTACATAGGGGCAGTATTATAGTAGTTATATTCTTGTACATAGGAGGTAGTATTATAGTAGTTATATTCTTGTACATAGGAGCAGTATTATAGCAGTTATATTCTTGTACATAGGAGTAGTATTATAGTAGTTATATTCCTGTACATAGGGGGCAGTATTATAGTAGTTATATTCTTGTACATAGGGGCAGTATTATAGTAGTTATATTCTTGTACATAGGAGGCAGTATTATAGTAGTTATATTATTGTACATAGGAGTAGTATTATAGTAGTTATATTCTTGTACATAGGAGCAGTATTATAGTAGTTATATTCTTGTACATAGGAGCAGTATTATAGTAGTTATATTCTTGTACATAGGGGGCAGTATTATAGTAGTTATATTCTTGTACATAGGGGCAGTATTATAGTAGTTATATTATTGTACATAGGAGCAGTATTATAGTAGTTGTATTCTTGTACATAGGAGCAGTATTATAGTAGTTATATTCTTGTACATAGGAGCAGTATTATAGTAGTTATATTCTTGTACATAGGAGCAGTATTATAGTAGTTATATTCTTGTACATAGGAGCAGTATTATAGTAGTTATATTCTTGTACATATGAGCAGTATTATAGTAGTTGTATTCTTGTACATAGGAGCAGTATTATAGTAGTTATATTCTTGTACATAGGAGGTAGTATTATAGTAGTTATATTCTTGTACATAGGAGGTAGTATTATAGTAGTTATATTCTTGTACATAGGAGGTAGTATTATAGTAGTTATATTCTTGTACATAGGAGGTAGTATTATAGTAGTTATATTCTTGTACATAGGAGGTAGTATTATAGTAGTTATATTCTTGTACATAGGAGGTAGTATTATAGTAGTTATATTCTTGTACATAGGAGGTAGTTTTATAGTAGTTATATTCTTGTACATAGGGGCAGTATTATAGTAGTTATATTTTTGTACATAGGAGGTAGTATTATAGTAGTTATATTCTTGTACATAGGAGCAGTATTATAGTAGTTATAGTCTTGTACATAGGAGCAGTATTACAGTAGTTATATTCTTGTACATAGGGGCAGTATTATAGTAGTTATATTCTTGTACATAGGAGGTAGTATTATATAATATTCACAAAATAGTAGTTATATTCTTGTACATAGGGGGCAGTATTATAGTAGTTATATTCTTGTACATAGGGGTAGTATTATAGTAGTTATATTCTTGTACATAGGGAGGCAGTATTATAGTAGTTATATTCTTGTACATAGGAGCAGTATTATAGTAGTTATATTCTTGTATATAGGAGCAGGATTATAGTAGTTATATTCTTGTACATAGTAGGAGTATTATAGTAGTTATATTCGTGTACATAGGGGGCAGTATTATAGTAGTTATATTCTTGTACATAGGAGCAGTATTATAGTAGTTATATTCTTGTACATTGGGGGCAGTATTATAGTAGTTATATTCTTGCATAGAACAATTGTGTTTTGAGGCATATTTTCTTATTTTGTTCATCATCTGGAGTGCTTTTTACTTTCCTCATGAATCTCCCTCATCAGTTTTCTCAGGAATATACGTTACTGACAGGTAGAACAACTCCTTTAAGAAATCCACATTGTGAAGTTATCGGCCGCACATGGACAGCGCTTCTGATAACGCTGGCAGACATGCTAATATTGTGATTATACTTATCTTTCTGAAAGCTAGACAGCGCAGAATTGAAACCAGAGACATAAATCTTGACACCGCAGTATGGTGGATGTCAGTCACGTCACTTCCACCATTTATGGAGATGCATTTACTGTGTAAATCAAAGGAAAACTTTCTAAATTTTAGAACTTTCGGCATTCTTTGTTTTTCCTACCTGCACTGATATTGAGTGACATATTTATGCTACTGTCACATCCAAAGCTGCATTCGCTATTGTTGGTTTTCTGTTAGCCGTAATAAAGCATTAGAGGAGATGAGAGAGATATCAATAACACACAATTATACTGTTAGCGAAGGACTTTGATATATTTACAGTTGTTTCCGAGTGTAACCAGCAGAAAATGGCTCTACAGTTTTTCGATTTGGGTGTGACTTTGTTTCCACTTCAAATTTGAGCATCTTGTAACATTTTATTTGTGAATTTTTCAGTTTTTTTGTTTGTTTGTTTGTTTTTTAATTTGATACAAACGTGAAACTTCTCCTTCTATCTATTTATATTGAATCCTTCTCTGTATTCCGTCTCACACACAGAAGTCTATGGAGAGCGGAGGAGGATGTTAATTGGTTTATGGCCCCATGCTGTGCAGTGATAGAGTCTGATCTTGAAGATAAAGCAGTGTCAGAAGAGTTCTTTCCCTTAGGCCCCTTGCAGACGACCATGGTGTGGATCTGTGTGCTATCCGTGTATTTCACGCAGATTACACTGACCCATTCTTTTCTATTGGCCTGTACACATGACCGTGATTTTCACAGTCCGTGTGTGGGCCGAGAGTCAGATAGGAAATGTCCTATTCCTGTCCTATTTTGCGGCTCGCGCTTCCGTGGCTCATATTAATTTAATGAAAGGAGCCGCAGAAGCACAGCCTATGCACAGGCGGCACACGGGGATAGGAGCAACTGCAGCTATTTGTGCCTCCCACTTCCCTCTCCGTAGACTTTTGTGTAAAAAGTAACTCATCCTAATAAATGGAGAAGGAAACAGATCTCCTTAAGAAGATATATTACAAAGTTTCTTATATTGGCCTATACTATTCATTTATGAAAAACTTTAAAATAATTGCTGCAAAAGCTGTAATAAATTGGGCTAAAATGCTTCATGTGAATCCAGTCGAAGGGCCTTTTACACGTTGGAAATCTGACGCTGATTTTGAGGCTGATTTCACCCCCAAATCAGCAGCAGATTCCTCCCCGATTCTGCCTCTTGCTCGATGTTGCCACGGATTCCAAGACTGATTCAGCCGCACAGTCCTTGTCTCGAAACTCCCTGCTAATTATCAGCAGTGGAAAGCCGCAGCGAAACGCAAGGAGCAGAAAATGAAGAGGGATCTGAGCTGGATGTCCACTTCTAATCTCTCTTTATTTTTGCGTAGTATGAACGAGCCCTGAAGGAACTTTCCGGATATAGGTATATATTGTGTTCTACCTAGTGCAGGGCCTGAGGAGGTGTGAACACAATTCTATCTTTGGTGTCACGTCTTCCCCCTGAGATCCCGCACTAGGTATATCACTATGGATTCCTTTTGGTTGGAGTTATCCAAAATGATCTCAGTCCTTAAGGGGTTAACAAGTGAAACAATTCTATAAAGACGTTCCGATTTATTATGAATAATAATTAGAGCATAAAACTAAAAGGAGCATAAACTGGCGGTGAAATACGAGGGACGAGACGCTCGTGTCAGGGAGGCTGTTACCGGGGACCCACCTGGAGCGCCGCGACAGTGATTATGGGGCATTTAAAAGAACAGATGTTTCTGTAACCGTCGCTTTATTCTTTGTGATAAATCAGAAGGGAACAAGCCAAATCTTCTCTGAGTCTTCAGATCCATGAAAAAATCTTTAAAATGCAAAACCCCACAAAAAAAGCCTTATAAGATCTTTTATCTGACTCTAGGAAAGCTGGGGGCTAACCAATATTACAGTCCTATCTTGGGTTCCTGACCTAGTTCTCTGCTGATATAGTGATATACTGCTGCTTTAACCTTGCTGCATTATTAGGTAGATTTGCCTTTCAGGATCCTAGAAAAGCATGAGTTCTGTAATCCTTCCCAGGATTTCCCTAACATAGGGAAACTAGGCAAAAAAACAAGTAGAAAGCCCCTCCTTTAAGAGATTGGAGAAGCTGTTCCCCCCTTCCAGATACAGCTCCATATATTTACTAGTGGTTGTGTTTGGTATTGCAGCTTAGTCCATTTGCTTAGCTGCAGTACCAGTCACAGCCACTACAAAATGTTTGGCGCTGTGCCCACTAGACAATGGTAAACAGGTAGATTTGTGGGGCAGAGTTGTTAAAGGGGTTTTTCAGGACTTTTTAATTGATGTCCAGTCCTTAGGATAAGTCATCAGTTGAGGGTCAGTGGTGGTCAGACATCCAGGACCCCAATAGATCAGCTTCAAGTGGCAGTGGTTCTCCCTGGTTATGTCAGATTCCTCAGTCACATGGCCTGATTGCAGCTCAGTGCCATTCAAATGAATAGGCTAAGCTGTAGTACCAGACACAGCCACTATACAATGCACGGCGCTGTGCCTGGGAAGTAGTGAACGCTGCATCTGCTTCAAACAGCTGATCATCTGGGGGTCCGGGTGTGAAACCCCTGACCTATCCTCAATTATTTAACCTGGAAAACCCATTTAGGCTAAGGCCCCACATGGCGAAGCATGGCTAAAAGCTACTACAGAAAAAATTACATTACATTACAGCATTTTTTTCTGCAGAATTTCTAATTGCATTTTTGCTGGTTTTTTCTCAACGGATTTACTTCCCTAATTAAACCTATTGGGAAACGCCGGCATTTCCGCGGGTATTATTCACATGCTGCGATTTTCAAAAACAGCCGCAGATTTTTTTTTCTGCAATGTGTGGATGGATTAGCTGAATCTCATTCACTTTGCAGGTACTGCAAAACGCAACGTGGGGTTTCAGCCTTAACACTGGGATTTCATGTGCCAGTCTAGTGAAAAAAAAAGATTGCTGGTGTGAATTACGCTAAATCTCTTAAAGGCGCACTCCCCTTGGACTGTCCTGAAGTCAGAAAATTAAGTCTGTAACTTTTATTACAGGAAAAATAATCACAAAAAATAATGATGTGTGCACAAAAAACGCTTAAAAAACACCCTAAATGGTCAACAACACCAGCAAAAGCTGCTAAGCAAATTTACGTTTTTTTTTTATTCTATATAAAGTGCACATAAGTCTATTTTTTCACAATTTTAACATTTTATTTTTTCCTTTTTGGATTTATTTTTTTACTTTTCTCCCCTTTGGGCATAGTAATCCTATTTTTCAACCGTGAAGCAGGAATTGTACCTACTGTATAAATGAAATTCTTTAAAAAAAAAAAAAAAAAAAAGTGCCTTAAACCGTCTCTATAAATCTGGAAGGTATTTTTTTAGTTGGGTGGGGGCGGGGGATTTTACTAAATGTATTCATTGTGTATTTTCTTTATCATGTTGTTTTCTCCATCTTTACTCTGAAAAGTAAGAATTCTATTTCCTCCCAATATTCAGAAAATAAATACCATAAAATCAGAAGTGTCCTGGCGGCGGTTATCTCGGCCGGCTCTGTATTCTCATCTTTCTTGGTGCCTATTGTCAGCCGTTGATTTCATGGTCCTGTTCCTGCTCTGAATTTATAACGTGCTGCAGAAATCCCCCCCAAGGGTACAAGGAATTCTAATGACACGCGGGTCACACACAGCCTCATAAAACAGAAAATGACCAAGGTTCTGCGATCTCCATAACCTGTCATTTCAACAGAGAAAATACTGGGCTCCCGAGTATTATTCCGAGATTGTTTTATGCACTGAGGATATTTTCAAGAACACTGCAAAGACATTCCGGAAACACTTCAGCATGGAGCGAGGCCCGTGATTCATGGCGGCCCAAAATAATAATAATACAATTTATTTCCTATATAATATTATTATCATTAATATTATTATTATTATTATTATTATTATTATTATTAATAATAACTCCCTCCTATACCGTGAGGAAATCTGATGAACTACTAGGTCAATGCACCTACAAGATCCAGACACAGGTTTGGCTCTGATACATTGTAACATTCCCATTCCAACTTGATACATTGTAACATTCCCATTCCAGCCTGATATATAGTAACATTTCCATTCCATTCTGATACATAGTAACATTCCCATTCCGACCTCATACATAGTAACATTTCCATTCCATTCTGATACATTGTAACATTTCCATTCTAACTTGATACATTGTAACATTCCCATTTCAACCTGATACATAGTAACATTCCCATTCCAACCTGATACATAGTAACATTCCCATTCCATTCTGATACATAGTAACATTCCCATTCCGACCTCATACATAGTAACATTCCCATTCCATTCTGATACATTGTAACATTTCCATTCCAACTTGATACATTGTAACATTCCCATTCCAACCTGATACATAGTAACATTTCCCCATTCGACAAGAACATCCCTTCCGACCTCATACATAGTAACATTCCCATTCCATTCTGATACATTGAACTTCATCTGATACATTGTAACATTCCCATTCCAACCTGATACATAGTAACATTCCCATTCCAACCTGATACATAGTAACATTCCCATTCCATTCCTGATACATAGTAACATTCCGATTCCAACCTGATACATAGTAACATTCCCATTCCAACCTGATACATAGTAACATTCCCATTCCATTCTGATACATAGTAACATTCCCATTCCATTCTGATACATAGTAACATTCCCATTCCATTCTGATACATAGTAACATTCCCATTCCAACATGATACATAGTAACATTCCCATTCCATTCTGATACATAGTAACATTCCCATTCCAACCTGATACATAGTAACATTCCCATTCCATTCTGATACATTGTAACATTCAGATTCCATTCTGATACATAGTAACATTCCCATTCCATTCTGATACATAGTGACATTCCCATTCCATTCTGATACATAGTATTATTATTATTATTATTATTATTATTATTAACTCCCTCCTATACCGTGAGGAAATCTGATGAACTACTAGGTCAATGCACCTACAAGATCCAGACACAGGTTTGGCTCTGATACATTGTAACATTCCCATTCCAACTTGATACATTGTAACATTCCCATTCCAACCTGATATATAGTAACATTCCCATTCCAACCTGATACATAGTAATTCCAATTGCTACCTGGTAGTTAACCCCTTCAGTGCCACAGTCATGCCTGATCAGGGTATTGGACCCCTCTTGTACCAGTGATTGGTGGGCACGGGTCTTTGTCTCTGGTTCCCAGGGCTGTTTTTGTTAACCTCTGTATTATCAGTGGTATGATCGAACCGGCATTGGTGTGTGCGATTCTCTGTACAGACATAATATACTGCACACTACTATGCTGTATGTTATAAGTCAGTCTGTTAAAGGCAAAATCCTTATATGGATGATTAACATATTGTACTGTAAAAATAAAAACTCAGCAAAATCTTCAACAACAAAAAAGCAGCTTTTTCTGCAGTGTGGGGCCTCAGCCTCAAGGGGTTGTATAAAAGTTATAACAAATTCAGGGGAGGCCAAAAAAAATGTCATACTCATACCTATCCCTGGCACATTGTTGTACAGTTCCATTTCCCCCATGCCGAGACTTGTTGGACCATAAGTGGAGAGGCTCACATGACTCCAGAGAAGGACCAGTGACATCACACATACAAAGGACCAGAGGTTGGCAGTGATATCAGCCAGAACAAAGTCCGCACCAGCGCTAGCCAAATCAATGACAGCCAAACTTTATTGGATTATATCCATAGGATATCCATAAGGCCACTTGGCAAGCTAAACCAAGTACGAATTCACACTGCCCATAGAGATCTAAGGTCTACTTGTCGTAAGATGTAACCTAGTACAAAATCATACGTGAGTGAGAGGTGAGGAACTTTTTTTTTTTTATCAGGACCCCCCATGTTTAGGTAAATTAAGTATAATTTTATTCACCTTAGAAATCTCTTTAAATCCAGGACAAGAACTTGGCCCACCGGGACTAGAGACGGATTAGTGTTCTCCAATACTTGTGCGGTGCACGCCACACAGGGGCATGAGAAGTCTACTTGTGGAGAGGAAGTGCTCAATGGCCATGGAGATAAGACTGAGCCAAAATGTCTCATCTAGTGATGGACAAACAGGTTACTCATAAACTGGGTTTGCTACAAATTATCCCAAAAATTGCTAATCTAAAATTACAAATTTTCCGAAAAATTTCTGAGCTTACCATCACTCTGGTCCTCTTCCAGGGTCATCTACCATCTTCTTCAACTTTTAGGTCCCACTGATGTTAATCACCGGCCTTAGTGGTGACTTGGGGACCAAAGACAATGTTGGATGGTCCTGGAAGTGGACTAGAATGCCATGGCAGGGCCTAGGAAAGGTGAGTAAATTTTTTAAAAATTTTCTACACACCTTCCTTGTCCTCCAGTTATTATATTGTGGGGCCTGAAGAAACCCTAGAGTGTAATAAACAACTTTTTCCCAGTACGTCTGGTTTGGACCGGACTGTTATATGGACAACTTTGCCCTCGACCACAGTCAACAGTTGACCAACGTAGGGAGAAGAAATTTTATACAGTCATAAAAACAAGCTCATTGTACAACGCGTTTTTACTTATGTCTAAATCCCACCAAAGCCAAGTGCTAAGAATGTTTTGTATGTTTTCTTTTGTACACGGGCTTGATCCTTCTTGGCTCTTGACTATCTAACCAGGTTTCTTCATGGATGAGGTTCCCAATGGGCTGAAGAAGCCCTAGGTGATCAGTGTTCACGGATGTTTTTATCTCTTAATCTGGCTGCTGCTTACATTACACTACATCTTATTTCATTCTAACCCCAGGGAAAGATGTCATTGGCACTTTTTGTTGATAATGTAATTTTCCTAAGCGACTTGTTCAAGGTCATGCAAGGCTCGTCTTCGATACAAACTTCGCCGGTCATTGAGCTGTGCCATACTTAGCAACATCGGAAATAGGTTTTTACATTTTAGCGGTACAACAGGGATTGTGTTTTTCAATTATATCTGCATAGTGGTACGATATATCTTCAGAAATTTCCCAGGATGCCGGGCAGATAGAAGCAGCCACTGAACTAATGTTTTCTACCTTCCAAATAGCACAAAAATATTGTGTATAATATTTAGTCAGCTGCCTCCTCAACCTAGGAACCTGGTGTAGAGGAGATGATGACTAGATGTCAGTAATATTACTGGACCATTCCTAGAATCCAGCATCAATGGGACTAGTGATGGGCGAACCCCGCGAGAATTGTTTTGTGAATATTTGCAAGGTTTGCCAGGAAGATTCTTGGCATTCTCTGGTATTCCGGTCTGATTTCCCCGGGCATCCTCGGTGTCTATTAGCTATCTCGCTGACATCATCAGTCCCAGGTCACTAATCCTCAGCATCATAACATCAACACCCCCAATTGATCTGTGAGGCTCTAGCACAGGCCTCAGTGGTGACACTGAAGACGCCCATGGAAGAAGACCAGACGTTGGGTTGGAGCCAAAAAAAAGGTGAAAATAAGTCTTTTTTATTATTAATATTATTATTTTTCGCCACTCTCAGGCTGGAGTTTTTTATAATCTTGGACCTAAAACGAGCCTGTAGATCCTGGGGTAGGATCCCTAAAAATGTTATGTTTGGCCAAACCTGAAATTTTTGGAAAATTTATTACAAACCTAGTGTTTTACAAACCAGTACACTCAGCTCTAAATTGGACTTAATGCTGAATTATCAGATGTTCTGGATTATGGGATGACATAGAAAAGAACATAAAATTGAAAGATAACAAATTGTGATGAATTTAGCTTAAAATAAAAGGCCAAAACAGAATGTACCATGATCAATGTCATCCTTATTAGAGGAATCTGATCAATCTGGATTTGACCGATTTGAGGCTATCATGTAGTTCTGTACTATACTATAGATAAGTATTGTATTATCAGAATTTTTGATTTGTAAAACACTAGACTTGTGGGGACACCCGCGATGATCCTCATGGGTTTGGCTCCTCTAACCATTGGAGGTCATTTGGTGTTGCAAAGAGAAGCAGTGGAGGCACTGGAGGAAAAAAATGGTATTGCGTTGCGTCAATGAGTGACCATGGGGTACAAAGTCCCATCAAGTCTGCTGATCTTTGCCATGGCATTATGTCACCAATCTCTATATACAGTATAACATCCATATGGTTTAACTTGGAATATAGAAAAGAATGGCACACAGCATAAGTGGAATTTAATAGTTTCTTCCAGCTTTTCTGTACAGACTGAGACATGGTCAGCAGATTTTTCCTGTTTTCTGCAGCTTTCTTATGTAGACTGGGACAGGGTCAGCAGATTTTCCTATTTTTTCCATTTTTCTTGAGTAGACTGAGGCAAGCTCAGCAGAGTCATCTCATTATCTTAAGAGGGCAGATTAATTATAAAGATCTAATTATCATTAGGATAATCCCTACTTATTAGGAGTTTCCCTTGACAATAAATTGCTCACAGAGTGCCCCACCCCTGTGACCCCCAATAATCAGCTGTACAGATGTGTCCACCAATTCTTATGTTCGGTGTAAGAATACCCATATCCCATAAAACCAATTCAATACAATATCATAACTTGCTTGCAAACCCTTGACAGGCTGCAATACACAACACAACCACTGGGTGGCTGCATATAGACTCAATAGGATAGAGATTTCTTGACATTCTGGGTATTGTGAAATCACGTTGTTTAGAAAAGCTGATCATTTTGTGACACACATACTGTAGCTCCAGCCAATAGGAGAGGTGAGGAAAGACACATCGGTAAGTGTTCAGTTTTCATGCAGCGCCACCACAGGAGAAATGAAGCATTACACAGTGCCCATTCAAATCAATGGATTGTCTACGTAATACAGGACAGGATAGACACTCTGTGTGACCGCTCTTTAGTTCGGTAATGAGATGAGAGTCTGGAGCATTATTATTATTATTATTACTTTATTTATTAATATATATATATATGATCATATTCAGACTCTTTATACATTGTCCTGCTCTTTGAGCCTTCCTTGTACTTTAAGGCTCCACATCTCGGAGCACAGACTGAAATCTACCGACACTTGACATGTGTATGTTTTGCAGCCTGTAATGATACATGACGGCCGCTGACCCCGGTCGCTGACTTACAGGACACAAGGAGGGGGCATTTATTTTATGACAGGACATTATGTATTGCAGAGTTGGCTACACTGGACCCCCTGCTAACCGATCCTCAGTCAGTCGCTAGTGACAGCTGTCACCTCCATGTCTGATACATTGTACTGATTGAATATGGATTATTGATATTACTAATATTGATTGTTGCAGTCAAGATATTGTATCTATGCTATAGATTGTACATCCCCTCCCCCGCTCTCAGCAACGTTTTACAACTTATAGATCAATATTAGTACAAATTTGCTCTCCTGCCGCCCCTTGTACTCAAAGACATTTGATTATGTTGGTTACTGTGAGCTACATAGTGGAAGGGAGCAGTGTCCAACAGCAGCACAGAGTATTTGAGCAAAGGATTGTGATGATCTTATAGGGGAGGTCACAGACTGAGAGTTACATCGTGGAAGGAGCAGGGTCCCCAGCAGCACAGAGTATTTCAGGAGAAGAATATGCTGATTCTTGGTGGTTATAGATAAGGAGTTACACAGTGCAGGAAGTAGGACCTCCAGCAGTACAGAGTATTTCAGGAGAAGAATAGGGGGGCTGCTGATTCTGTGGGCGGTTACAGATAAGAAGTTACACAGTGCAGGAAGTAGGACCTCCAGCAGTACAGAGTATTTCAGAAAAGTAATGTGCTGATCCTGTGGGAGGTTACAGGCTAAGAATTATACAGTGGGAGAAGCAGGGTCCCCAGCTGTACAGAGTATTTCAGGAGAGGACTATGCTGATCTTATACGGGATGTCACAGGGTGGTAATTACATAGTAGAAGGAGCAGGGTCGCCAGCAGCACAGAGTATTTCAGGAGAGGCGTGTGCTGACATTATGGAGGAAAGTTACATAGTAGAAGGAGCAGAGTCCTACAGAAGCACAGAGTATTACAGGAGAGATATCCTCTGGTCTAGTAGGGGTCAGTGACCTGTCCACTCCTGAGATGATATGAGGACAATGCTGACTGTGACCGGGCAGTGTTGTGGATTGGATACCGATGTGAGGTTGGATACACAATGTGGCTGATGCAGCAGAGCCGAGCAGTAACTTGTAGATCTGGGTAAATTGCTGCAGACGGAGAGTTATGTCAGCTCCACTTCCATGTGAAACAAACATCAAACATCCAATTTTGTCTTCATCAGTCGTTCTCCGTCTCAGAAGTCTGGAAGAAAACTCCAGTAATGTTCAGCGCTGTATTGACTGTAATGATAAATGTCAGGTGAGCCGGAGCTGTAGTGATGCTGTCAGCCAGGTATCAGCAGCCGTGACCGTCACTAGAGCTGAGCGCCTGCACATTGTCTCAGCCTCATCAATGTCGCCGTCAGCTACAGCCCTGGCATCTTACACACAACCGCCTTTGGTACTTTACTAACATCCCTGGCATCGGCCTAGAGACAATCGCCAATGTGAGAGAGCTTGCACTATGCCTGGCGGGCTCTACAGCAGTCACATCCCAAGCTGTACAACGTGGACTCAGCCTAATGTAATGGTACAGGCCTAAAGGCGCGGCGGTCATTAATATCTGGCCGTGTGGTCAGCGGCGATTCTCAGCCAGCGGCCCTCAGGGTATATTCACATGGTCCTGGGTGTAAAGGAAATATAGTCTACATCTTGGAAAGAGATTGGCATTACTGAAAGTTTATCTGGAACTATTCCCAGAGCTGGCAGACGTTCAGATCCAGGGCATTTATTTCAAAAACAAAAGTGTTATGCTGCATTATGACAAGCGCGGGCTCAGGTTGGCGATGAATAACCTGTCAGCAATTTCTGCACCCGCCGAGGCTTTTGTTATGTTATTTAGCTCTGTCAGGATCCAGATTTAAAGTATGTTATAACCCACAGTCACTAAGAGCGACTCCATTGTACTCCAACCTCACAGAACAACAACTCCCAGCATGCCCTACTGGAAAGTGTGACATCATAAAGTGAGGCATTCAGCTTTGAACCCATAGAAGATATTAACATATGATCTACACTTTGTACATACATTACATGACTACCTGACCTGTACTGATCCTGAGATATATCCTGTATTATACTCCAGAGCTGCGCTCACTATTCTGCTGGTACAGTCACTGTGTACATACATTACATTACTTATCCTGTACTGATCCTGAGATATATCCTGTATTATACTCCAGAGCTGCGCTCACTATTCTGCTGGTACAGTCACTGTGTACATACATTACATTACTTATCCTGTACTGATCCTGAGTTACATCCTGTATTATACTCCAGAGCTGCGCTCACTATTCTGCTGGTACAGTCACTGTGTACATACATTACATTACTTATCCTGTACTGATCCTGAGTTACATCCTGTATTATACTCCAGAGCTGCGCTCACTATTCTGCTGGTGCAGTCACTGTGTACATACATTACATTACTTATCCTGTACTGATCCTGAGTTACATCCTGTATTATACTCCAGAGCTGCACTCACTATTCTGCTGGTACAGTCACTGTGTACATACATTACATTACTTATCCTGTACTGATCCTGAGTTACATCCTGTATTATACTCCAGAGCTGCACTCACTATTCTGCTGGTACAGTCACTGTGTACATACATTACATTACTTATCCTGTACTGATCCTGAGTTACATCCTGTATTATACTCCAGAGCTGCGCTCACTATTCTGCTGGTGCAGTCACTGTGTACATACATTACATTACTTATCCTGTACTGATCCTGAGTTACATCCTGTATTATACTCCAGAGCTGCGCTCACTATTCTGCTGGTACAGTCACTGTGTACATACATTACATTACTTATCCTGTACTGATCCTGAGTTACATCCTGTATTATACTCCAGAGCTGCACTCACTATTCTGCTGGTACAGTCACTGTGTACATACATTACATTACTTATCCTGTACTGATCCTGAGTTACATCCTGTATTATACTCCAGAGCTGCACTCACTATTCTGCTGGTACAGTCACTGTGTACATACATTACATTACTTATCCTGTACTGATCCTGAGTTACATCCTGTATTATACTCCAGAGCTGCACTCACTATTCTGCTGGTACAGTCACTGTGTACATACATTACATTACTTATCCTGTACTGATCCTGAGTTACATCCTGTATTATACTCCAGAGCTGCGCTCACTATTCTGCTGGTACAGTCACTGTGTACATACATTACATTACTTATCCTGTACTGATCCTGCTGGTGGTTCAGAAAGTGTTCTCTATCTCTCTCTCTTTTTATCCTCATTTCTATAAATGACAGAATGTTCTGTTTATTTTTTAGCGACATTTTTACACTTTATGTACTGTGTTTATACTTGCACACACATATATATATACAGTGCCTTGCGAAAGTATGCGGCCCCCTTGAATTTTTCAAACTTTTGCCACATTTCAGGCTTCAAATATAAGGATATAAAATTTTAATTTTTTGGTGAAGAATCAACAAGTGGGACACAATCGTGAAGTGGAACGAAATTTATTGGTTATTTTAAACTTTTGTAAAAAATAGAAAACTGAAAAGTGGGGCGTGCCAAATTATTCGGCCCCCCTTAAGTTAATACTTTGTAGCGCCACCTTTTGCTGCGATTACAGCTGCAGTCGCTTGGGGTATGTCTCTATCAGTTTTGCACATGGAGACACTGAAATTCTTGCCCATTCTTCCTTGGAAAACAGCTGGAGCTCAGTGAGGTTGGATGGAGAGCGTTTGTGAACAGCAGTTTTCAGCTCTTTCCACAGATTCTCGATTGGATTCAGGTCTGGACTTTGACTTGGCCATTCTAACACCTGGATACGATTATTTGGGAACCATTCCATTGTAGATTTGGCTTTGTTTGGGATCATTGTCTTGTTGGAAGATAAATCTCCGTCCCAGTCTCAGGTCTTTTGCAGACTCCAACAGGTTTTCTTTCAGAATGGTCCTGTATTTGGCTCCATCCATCTTCCCATCAATTTTAACCATCTTCCCTGTCCCTGCTGAAGAAAAGCAGGCCCAAACCATGATGCTGCCCCCACCATGTGTGACAGTGGGGATGGTGTGTTCAGGGGGATGAGCTGTGTTGCTTTTACGCCAAACATCATTTTGCATTGTGGCCAAAAAGTTGGATTTTGGTTTCATCTGAGCAGAGCACCTTCTTCCACATGTTTGGTGTCTCCCAGGTGACTTTTTATGGATATCTTTGAGAAATGGCTTTCTTCTTGCCACTCTTCCATAAAGGCCAGATTTGTGCAGTGTACGACTGATTGTTGTCCTATGGACAGACTCTCCCACCTCAGCTGTAGATCTCTGCAGGTCATCCAGAGTGATCATGGGCCTCTTGGCTGCATCTCTGATCAGTCTTCTCCTTGTTTGAGATGAAAGTTTAGAGGGACGGCCGGGTCTTGGTAGATTTGCAGTGGTCTGATACTCCTTCCATTTCAATATGATCGCTTGCACAGTGCTCCTTGGGATGTTTAAATTTTGGGAAATTTTTTTGTATCCAAATCCGGCTTTAAACTTCTCCACAACAGTATCACGGACCTGCCTGGTGTGTTCCTTGGTCTTCATGATGCTCTTTGCGCTTTAAACAGAACCCTGAGACTATCACAGAGCAGGTGCATTTATACGGAGACTTGTACACACAGGTGGATTATATTTATCATCATCAGTCATTTAGGACAACATTGGATCATTCAGAGATCCTCACTGAACTTCTGGACTGAGTTTGCTGCACTGAAAATAAAGGGGCCGAATAATATTGCACGCCCCATTTTTTTTTTTTTTTTTTTTAAAAAAAAAAAAAAAAAAAAAAAAAATTTATTTTTTTTTTCTCTTTTGTTTTTTTTTTTTTTTTTTTTTTTTTTTAAAAAATATATATTTTATTTTTTTTTTTTTTTTGTGTGTAGTGTGAGAAGAGAGAGTAGAGGAGGGGGGGGGTCGATATTTTTTGTGAGAATATGTTTATATAAAAAAAAAAAAATATATATATATATATATATAAATAAAAAAAAAATTAAAAAAAAAGTTTGGGCACCCCTATTAATCTTAATCATTTTTAGTTCTAAATATTTGGGTGTTTGCAACAGCCATTTCAATTTGATATATCTAATAACTGATGGACACAGTAATATTTCAGGATTGAAATGAGGTTTATTGTACTAACAGAAAATGTGCAATATGCATTAAACCAAAATTTGACCGGTGCAAAAGTATGGGCACCTCAACAGAAAAGTGACATTAATATTTAGTAGATCCTCCCTTTTGCAAAAATAACAGCCTCTAGTCGCTTCCTGTAGCTTTTAATCAGTTCCTGGATCCTGGATGAAGGTATTTTTGACCATTCCTCTTTACAAAACAATTCCAGTTCAGGTAAGTTTGATGGTCGCCGAGCATGGACAGCCCGCTTCAAATGATCCCACAGATGTTCAATGATATTCAGGTCTGGGGACTGGGATGGCCATTCCAGAACATTGTAATTGTTCCTCTGCATGAATGCCTGAGTAGATTTGGATCATTGTCTTGCTGAAATATCCATCCCCGGCGTAACTTCAAATTCGTCACTGATTCTTGTACATTATTCTCAAGAATCTGCTGATACTGAGTTGAATCCATGCGACCCTCAACTTTAACAAGATTCCCGGTGCCGGCATTGGCCACAGAGCCCCAAAGCATGATGGAACCTCCACCAAATTTTACAGTGGGTAGCAAGTGTTTTTCTTGGAATGCTGTGTTTTTTTGACGCCATGCATAACGCCTTTTTGTATGACCAAACAACTCAATCTTTGTTTCATCAGTCCACAGGACCTTCTTCCAAAATGAAGCTGGCTTGTCCAAATGTGCTTTTGCAAACCTCAGGCGACTCTGTTTGTGGCGTGCTTTCAGAAACGGCTTCTTTCGCATCACTCTCCCATACAGCTTCTCCTTGTGCAAAGTGTGCTGTATTGTTGACCGATGCACAGTGACACCATCTGCAGCAAGATGATGCTGCAGCTCTTTGGAGGTGGTCTGTGGATTGTCCTTGACTGTTCTCACCATTCTTCTTCTCTGCCTTTCTGATATTTTTCTTGGCCTGCCACTTCTGGGCTTAACAAGAACTGTCCCTGTGGTCTTCCATTTCCTTACTATGTTCCTCACAGTGGAAACTGACAGGTTAAATCTCTGAGACAACTTTTTGTATCCTTCCCCTGAACAACTATGTTGAACAATCTTTGTTTTCAGATCATTTGAGAGTTGTTTTGAGGAGCCCATGATGCCACTCTTCAGAGGAGATTCAAATAGGAGAACAACTTGCAATTGGCCACCTTAAATACCTTTTCTCATGATTGGATACACCTGGCTATGAAGTTCAAAGCTCAGTGAGGTTACAAAACCAATTTTGTGCTTCAGTAAGTCAGTAAAAAGTAGTTAGGAGTATTCAAATCAATAAAATGATAAGGGTACCCAAATTTTTGCACCGGTCAAATTTTGGTTTAATGCATATTGCACATTTTCTGTTAGTACAATAAACCTCATTTCAATCCTGAAATATTACTGTGTCCATCAGTTATTAGATATATCAAATTGAAATGGCTGTTGCAAACACCCAAATATTTAGAACTAAAAATGATTTAGATATATATAGAGGTGCATACATATATATATATGTCTATATATATATATATATATATATATATATATATATATATATATATATTACATTAGGGTGTCTAGGACTATTATTGTGGGGCCTACATGTAAATATTTCCTGACAACTAATTGCAGATTCCTAAAACCTCTCTGACACACATCTTTCAGTAATACCCGTGGTCCAGTTCTTACCTCGTTCACTTGTGGTCCCTGTCTTTACTCTGCTGACTGGTCCTTTTAGCTCGGTGAGCTGGTGATGCATTTTCACAGTTATTTAGTGATAGGGTCCCCCAAAAAAGTATGGTCTGGGGCAGAAGGATTCTGATGTGCCTGCCTCTGCACTCAGATGTTATCTCAGCCACCCTATGTGTCTCCATAATAATCACAATGCACACCCAGGGGGTTATTCACTTACCTTTCACTGTAGTTCATCCTCTCGGCACCGACACCTTATTTGTTATTGCTAATTCCAATCGGTGGCCTCATGGGTCATGTGCGGTGGGGACTTCCTGCAGAGCCTCAGCGTGCCGCAGGACCGAACCGTGGCCTGGGACACCAGAGCACCGGGGACAGGGGAGTATGTTTTTTATTTTTCATCTTACCTGACCTCCAGAGAAAAATCGTTTTTTCCTGGACAACCCCCTTAATATGTGAGACAATATGGGGACTTCCCTGTCCTCTCCTCTGGTCCTGGAGCCAGGAGATCTAGCCATGTCCAATCTTTGGGATCCAATAGGTAACATTTAATTTTACAACATATGTTCTGTACAGGTCCCAGGATTGTGCCGAATGGTTCTTGAGGGCCCTGACAGTATCAGCAGAGGTGGAGACTGCAGATATGAAGCAGACAGAAGGACACAGAGAAGGTCGTGGAGTCAGATGATACAATAGATACAGATCGCTTGGACTAAATATGACATTGGCCTGGAAGGTCGTGTATTGTTATTTGTGGTGTCCCTTTTACATAATCATCATTGCCACCCGTCCATTAGGATGCATTAGGCAATGTCCGCCGGCTGAGTAGACATCGTCCCTTGTATCTAGGAATAGATCATTGTCTTCATAACTTGGCACATGGTGCGAGGCTCCGGCTGCTCATCGTGTTAGGCAACAAGGCGATCAATGAGCGAATTCATTATATTGAATATTTTTGTGATCTGTGCATTAACTACTCCAATGACATTACGTCCACTCCGTGCTCTCATCTTTCAGCCTTCTGCTTCCATTCTCATGTTGGTAACTTTTTGGACAATGTTCTCCTGAAGCAATGGCAGCAAAGAGCAGAGAGCAATTGTGGTGGGACATCAAAAATTCACATTTAAAGGGGACTTCCCTGTTATCTAGAGGTGACCCTTCCTTTTTGGGGTCTCCTGACCATTCTGGAAGTAGTAGAGTGAATGAAGTGGTGGACACATGAACACATCTATTATAGCCATTGGGCGTTCCAAAAACAGCCAAGAAACAGCAACCCAAGGACAGGTCATCATTCACACTACATGTAGATGTGATGATGATAGACGGGGGCTCAGGTGTCAGACCCCACCTATCTGACATTCATGGCATACCCACAAATATCTAAGGTGGGAAACCCCATTATAAAGGTTTTACAGGACATATACAATATATTGGTGACCTAACCTAGGATGGGTTATCCATATGTGATCGGTGGTGGTCCGAGATCTGGGGGCCCACAAATCAGCTGGTTGAAGAGAACACTGTGTTCATGTGAGTAGTGTTGCCTCTCCACCCAATACCAAGCACAGTGCCATGCATATCATAGTGGCTGGTCTTGGTATTGCAGCTCAGCCTCATTCACTTGGATTGAACTTGCAGTTGCACCATGTGACATCATCAACACAGAAAACAGATCAGCCAGGGTCCCTGGTGTCAGACCCCTACCACCCACAAATTTTGATCTAGCCAAATTTTCTCAGTAAATGTTTTTCCTAAATTAGGAAAAAATGGCTAATTTCTTCCAAAAACAATTCCACTCTGCTAGGCTGTGTCAGTTTCACTGACGTGGATGGGACTGAGCTGCAATACCACATCTAACCTGTGGACAGGTGTGGCAGTGTATTTGGATGAAAACACACGTTTCCAATCCTGTGAAAAAGCAGCAATTTTCAGAAAAAAAGGAACCTTAACCCTGTGTTGGTGCTTTCTGTTATTCTGGTCATTGTCGAAAAAGGGTAGCCTCCCAGAAACAATCAGCAAGATGCTGACAGATGAGGAACTTCATTTTTTAAATCTTTTTATAGATCTATTTTGGAAATATGGGCACAATTTATAGCGCATTTATGGCAAACTTTGCAAAACTTGTTTCGTAAATATACAAGGTTTGTCCGTCTGTTTTCTTTAGTTTGTTGGAAATGGAAGTGCTATCATAATAGGCGGTGGACCAGGACCTGGTCAGCTGTGTCTGCCACCTCCTCTTGGTCATCTTTAGTTCTCTTAGAGCCTCCTGGGTGACGTCACAAGCCTTGGGGGACCGGCGGAGCCTGTACAGTGTCATGACGTTGAAGTGTCAGTGATCCCCGGGGTGCGTGACCTTACCCTGGAGACTAGAAGTAGACCAATGAGAAGTCCCAGGAACTGCCAGACCCTGCAAGGAAACCCAGGAGATGTGCGGAAAAGTGAGAAGAGACCCTGGAGTATAATAGTGGGTCCTGGATGGTGAAACCCAAAAGTTTTGGGTTGACACCGAAACATAAGGAAGAGCCGGGAAACTTGGTCCACTAAAACCAAATTTGATGCAATCGGATCAGGATACATCACACTGATTCACAGAAAGACATCTTTACTCTATGTACCGAAACTGCTGAATAGACAGATATGAGAAGACCTAAGGGATCTGTCAACGGCAACTTGCTGATGGTTTTTAGGGAATAAAAATGTAATTTTCTCCAAAAAATAAGTGAAAAAATAAAAAATTGTGAGTAAAGATTTATTAGTAAGAGTCAGGAGCTGACATAGTATCACTATAGAGCCTATGTTAATTACAGCAAAGCTTCACTTTACAGCTTCTGCCAATATACACGGAACATTAAAACTGACACATCCTTCAAGATGATATACAGTATATACCTGTGTGTATAAATACGCTGTCTGTATATAGAAGAGCTGATCTGGGGTTTTATTATCATTCATTATACATTCTGTACTCCGCATCCCGGTGACAACACAAAGCTGATATGTGCCATAAATAAACAGACGGGGTTCCCCGAGTCATCTTGTGACTGGTATATGGACCTCTCCAGCTGCCCGATTTATGATGGATTGTTCTATAAAGTCTATCTCCCGGCATAAATTATATAAAGTATTATACTGTGTGATGTAATGGAAACTAATAGTCGGGATCTCTCTACTTGTTACAGAAAGGGGGAAATTATAGAGAAGCCCACCTTATAGACAACTGCAATGAAGCGAGGGAAAGGGGTAAGTAAGAAGAATTCACCCCTCCATCTCTTAAGGGCAATGGAAGTAATTACTATATACCATGCCAGGGTAGGAGTGGTCTGGTACATATTATCTGCTATATACTATGCCTGGCACTATGCTACTATATACTATGGCCGGTCTGGTACATAGGATAGCCAGGGTAGGGGTCGCCTGGTACATAGGATAGCCAGGGTAGGAGTGATCTGGTACATAGTACAGTGCTGGCCAAAAGTATTGGCACCCCTGCAATTCTGTCAGATAATACTCAATTTCTTCCAGAAAATGATTGCAATCACAAATGCTTTGGTAATAAGATCTTCATTTATTTTGCTTGCAATGAAAAAACACAAAAGAGAATGAAAAAAAAAGTCAAATCATTGATCATTTTACACAAAACTCCAAAAATGGGCCGGACAAAAGTATTGGCACCCTCAGCCTAATACTTGGTAGCACAACCTTTAGACAAAATAACTGCGAACAACCGCTTCCGGTAACCATCAATGAGTTTCTTCCAATGCTCTGCTGGAATTTCTCCAGGTCCCTGAGATGTGAAGGGTGCCTTCTCCAAACTGCCATTGTGAGATCTCTCCTTGGGTGTTCTATGGGATTCAGGTCTGGACTCATTGCTGCCACTTTACAAGTCTCCAGTGCTTTCTCTCAAACCATTTTCTAGTGCTTTTTGAAGTGTGTTTTGGGTCATTGTCCTGCTGGAAGACCCATGACCTCTGAGGGAGACCCAGCTTTCTCACACTGGGCCCTACATTATGCTGCAGACTTCATAATGCCATGCACACGGTCAAGCAGTCCAGTGCCAGAGGCAGCAAAGCAACCCCAAAACATCAGGGAACCTCCGCCATGTCTGACTGTAGGGACCGTGTTCTTTTCTTTGAAGGCCTCTTTTTTTTTTCCTGTAAACTCTATGTTGATGCCTTTTCCCAAAAAGCTCTACTTTTGTCTCATCTGACCAGAGAACATTCTTCCAAAAAAGTTTTTGGCTTTCTCAGGTAAGTTTTGGCTTTTTTCTGTCTCTGGGTCAGAAGTGGGGTCTTCCTGGGTATCCTACCATAGAGTCCCTTTTCATTCAGACGCCGACGGATAGTACGGGTTGACACTGTTGTACCCTCGGACTGCAGGGCAGCTAGAACTTGTTTGGATGTTAGTCGAGGTTCTTTAGCCACCATCCGCACAATCTTTCGTTGAAATCTCTCGTCAATTTTTCTTTTCCGTCCACATCTAGGGAGGTTAGCCACAGTGCCATGGGCTTTAAACTTCTTGATGACACTGCGCACGGTAGACACAGGAACATTCAGGTCTTTGGAGATGGACTTGTAGCCTTGAGATTGCTCATGCTTCCTCACAATTTTGCTTCTCAAGTCCTCAGACAGTTCTTTGGTCTTCTTTCTTTTCTCCATGCTCAATGTGGTACACACAAGGACACAGGACAGAGGTTGAGTCAACTTTAATCCATTTCAACTGGCTGCAAGTGTGATTTAGTTATTGCCACCACCTGTTATGTGCCACAGGTAAGTAACAGGTGCTGTTAATTACACAAATTAGAGAAGCATCACCTGATTTTTCAAAGGGTGCCAATACTTTTGTCCACCCCCTTTTTTATGTTTGGTGTGGAATTATATCAAATTTGGCTTTTTGACAATTCTTTTTGTGGTTTTCCATTGAAGACAAATTAAATGAAGATATTATTACCAAAGTATTTGTGATTGCAATCATTTTCTGGAAGAAATTGAGTATTATCTGACAGAATTGCAGGGGTGCCAATACTTTTGGCCAGCACTGTATCTACTATATATTATGGCTGGTCTGGTACATAGGATAGCCAGGATAGGAGTGGTCTGGCGATATAGGATAGCCAGGGTAGGAGTGGTCTGATACATAGTATTTACTATATACTATGCCAGGGTAGGAGTGGTCTGGTACATAGTATCTACTATATACTATGCCTGGTACTATGCTACTATATACTATGGCTGGTCTGGTTCATAGGATAGCCAGGATAGGAGTGGTCTGGCGATATAGAATAGCCAGGGTAGGGGTCGCCTGGTACATAGGATAGCCAGGGTAGGGGTCGCCTGGTACATAGGATAGCCAAGGTAGGGGTCGCCTGGTACATAGGATAGCCAGGGTAGGGGTCGCCTGGTACATAGGATAGCCAGGGTAGGAGTGGTTTGGTACATAGTATCTACTATATACTATGGATGGTCTGGTACATAGGATAGCTGCAGTAGGAATGGTCAGATACATAGTATTTACTATATACTATGCCAGGGTAGGAGTGGTCTGGTACATAGTATCTACTATATATTATGGCTTGTCTTGTACATAGGATAGCTGCAGTAGGAATGGTCAGATACATAGTATTTACTATATACTATGCCAGGATAGGAGTGGTCTGGTACATAGTATCTACTATATACTATACCTTGTACTATGCTACTATATACTATGGCTGGTCTGGTACATAGGATAGCTGCAGTAGGAATGGTCAGATACATAGTATTTACTATATACTATGCCAGGATAGCAGTGGTCTGGTACATAGTATCTACTATATACTATACCTTGTACTATGCTACTATATACTATGGCTGGTCTGGTACATAGGATAGCTGCAGTAGGAATGGTCAGATACATAGTATTTACTATATACTATGCCAGGGTAGGAGTGGTCTGGTAAATAGGAGAGGCAGGAAGGAGCGGTCTAACAGTCTGAGAAGCTGAGGAAGAAGTGGTCAAGTAGGCAGTACAATTGGGCAGAGCTTGAGAAGTAGTGGTCATATATACAATAGTAGAGATAGAGTATCCTTTTATAGGTAAAAATACAAGAATGATGTTTACGAGTTGGGTACGTGCTCCCTCCGCCAGTCCTCCTGTCAGGTCATATAAAGTACATAACTCAGCAGGAGGACAGTGTAAATGTGTGACCCAGGTGGATAGGAAATTGATGTCTAATACAGAGAAGTTTAAGAAAGAACTGGACCCAGATAATTATAATAAGATATACAAATGATGAACATGCAGAATTCTCAGTCCTCCGGTATATATACAGGATTCTCAGTCCTCCGGTATATATACAGGATTCTCAGTCCCCCGGTATATATGCAGGATTACAGGTCCTCCGGTATATATGCAGGATTCTGAGTCCTCCAGTATATATACAGGATTACAGGCCCTCCGGTATATATACAGGATTCTCAGTCCTCCGGTGTACTGTATATACAGGATTCTCAGTCCTCCGGTATATATACAGGATTCTCAGTCCTCCGGTATATATACAGGATTCTCAGTCCTCCGGTATATATACAGGATTCTCAGTCCTCCGGTATATATGCAGGATTCCGAGTCCTCCGGTATATATACAGGATTTTCAGTCCTCTGGTGTATATGTAGGATTCCGAGTCCTCCGGTATATATGCAGGATTCCGAGTCCTCCGGTATATATGCAGGATTCCGAGTCCTCCGGTATATATGTAGGATTCCGAGTCCTCTGGTATATATGCAGGATTCTGAGTCCTCTGGTATATATGCAGGATTCTGAGTCCTCCGGTATATATGTAGGATTCCGAGTCCTCCGGTATATATGCAGGATTCTGAGTCCTCCGGTATATATGCAGGATTCCGAGTCCTCCGGTATATATGCAGGATTTCCAGTCCTCTGGTATATATGCAGGATTTTCAGTCCTCCGGTGTATATGTAGGATTCCGAGTCCTCCGGTATATATGCAGGATTCCGAGTCCTCCGGTATATATGCAGGATTCCGAGTCCTCCTGTATATATGTAGGATTCCGAGTCCTCTGGTATATATGCAGGATTCTGAGTCCTCCGGTATATATGTAGGATTCTGAGTCCTCCTGTATATATGTAGGATTCCGAGTCCTCTGGTATATATACAGGATTCTGAGTCCTCCGGTATATATGTAGGATTCCCAGTCCTCCAGTATATATGCAGGATTCTGAGTCCTCCGGTATATATGCAGGATTCCGGCCCTCCGGTATATATGCAGGATTCCGAGTCCTCCGGTATATATGCAGGATTCCGAGTCCTCCGGTATATATGCAGGATTCCCAGTCCCCCGGTATATATGCAGGATTCCGAGTCCTCCGGTATATATGCAGGATTCTGAGTCCCCCGGTATATATGCAGGATTACAGGTCCTCCGGTATATATGCAGGATTCTGAGTCCTCCAGTATATATGCAGGATTACAGGTCCTCCGGTATATATACAGGATTCTCAGTCCTCCGGTATATATACAGGATTCACAGCCCTCCGGTATATATACAGGATTCTCAGTCCTCCGGTATATATACAGGATTCTCAGTCCTCCGGTATATATGCAGGATTCTCAGTCCTCCGGTATATATACAGGATTCTCAGTCCTCTGGTGTATATGTAGGATTCCGAGTCCTCCGGTATATATGCAGGATTCTGAGTCCTCTGGTGTATATGCAGGATTCCGGGCCCTCCGGTATATATGCAGGATTCTCAGTCCTCCGGTATATATGCAGGATTCCAGCCCTCCGGTATATATGCAGGATTCTCAGTCCTCCGGTATATATGTAGGATTCTCAGTCCTCCGGTATATATGCAGGATTCTGAGTCCTCCGGTATATATGCAGGATTCCGAGTCCTCCGGTATATATGCAGGATTCCGAGTCCTCCGGTATATATGCAGGATTCTGAGTCCTCCGGTATATATGTAGGATTCCGAGTCCTCCGGTATATATGCAGGATTCCGAGTCCTCCGGTATATATGTAGGATTCCGAGTCCTCCGGTATATATGCAGGATTCCGAGTCCTCCGGTATATATGTAGGATTACAGGTCCTCCGGTATATATGCAGGATTCTCAGTCCTCCGGTATATATGCAGGATTCTGAGTCCTCCGGTATATATGCAGGATTCCGAGTCCTCCGGTATATATGCAGGATTCCGAGTCCTCCGGTATATATGCAGGATTCCGAGTCCTCCGGTATATATGCAGGATTCCGAGTCCTCCGGTATATATGCAGGATTCCGAGTCCTCCGGTATATATGCAGGATTCCGAGTCCTCCGGTATATATGCAGGATTCCGAGTCCTCCGGTATATATGCAGGATTCCGAGTCCTCCGGTATATATGTAGGATTCCGAGTCCTCTGGTATATATGCAGGATTCTGAGTCCTCCGGTATATATGCAGGATTCTGAGTCCTCCTGTATATATGCAGGATCCGTCCTCTCCCAGTATATATGCAGGATTCCGAGTCCTCTGGTATATATGCAGAATTCTGAGTCCTCTGGTATATATGCAGGATTCTGAGTCCTCTGGTATATATGCAGGATTCTGAGTCCTCCGGTATATATGCAGAACCCCCCCGGTATATATGCAGGATTCCGAGTCCTCCGGAATAACAGGAGTCTCACCTCCGGTATATATACAGGATTCTCAGTCCCCGGTATATATGCAGGATTCTGAGTCCTCCGGTATATATGCAGGATTCCGAGCCCTCCGGTATATATGCAGGATCCCAGCCCCCGGTATATATACAGGATTCTCAGTCCTCCGGTATATATGCAGGATTCCGAGCCCTCCGGTATATATGCAGGATTCCGAGTCCTCCGGTATATATGCAGGATTCTGAGTCCTCCGGTATATACTGTATGCAGGATTCCCAGTCCTCCGGTATATATGCAGGATTCTGAGTCCTCCGGTATATATGCAGGATTCTGAGTCCTCCAGTATATACTGTATGTAGGATTCCGAGTCCTCCGGTATATATGCAGGATTCTGAGTCCTCCGGTATATATGCAGGATTCTGAGTCCTCCGGTATATATGTAGGATTCTGAGTCCTCCGGTATATATGTAGGATTCCGAGTCCTCCAGTATATATGCAGGACGGTGGATACAGGCTCTGACATCTACCTATCAGATATTTATCCCATAATTATCTATCGGACCACCATGCTAATGTCTAATGGCTTAGAAACAAGACATTTGTCTATGTATATAGTGTGTCCATGTAGCGTGTATACATTATACTGTATACATAGTATATATCTTACACTCCCAGCCAGCAGACTTATAACGTTTTCATTCCATCTATTTCACGATATAGAATCATTCAACCGGAAACTCAATTTCTCCTTTTGCATTGGTTCTGGATTGTGATCAATTGACCATCTCGACTCATTTCCAAGTCCATTGGTGTCAGATTCTTTGTTGCTTTGCAGGATATCACCTTCCAATCTTCATCTAATGCTTTATTTTACATTTAATGTATAACCACTGGCCAGATCTGCCCAAACAGCCCCAGAACGCTGGTCGCACCCCCACCGACCAAGTGTCCACAGAAGATGCAGGCGATAACTTGTGACCACTATATTCATCTCTGCTCCACCGCTGTAGGAAAGAAGTTTTGCATTTATGCAAGAATTGTAAGATATTGTATCTGCTGCGGTCTCTGTCGCTCCTGCTGAGTTATGTACTTTATATGACCTGACGGGAGGACTGGCGGAGGAAGCACGTACCCATCTCGCAAACATCGTTCTTGTATTTTGCGCCCGGTCAGCTGTTTTCCTGGTGAAATTAATTGAATAAACAAGCACCCAGCAACGTTACGGCACCCAGGAAAGATTCTCTAATAGAGATGTATATTTCTATGGTTAGGATCAAGCCATTTAAATCAATATCTTACAGCGTCAGGAAAGAACACAAACTCGTATACCGAGAGCAAGTCATGCACACAATGTTATCAGTCTGCACAAGAGAAAAGCACAGTGAGAACAGCTAGCAACAGCTGAAGAAAATATACATAGCGTATATACAGAAAGTTGGTTAAACACTAGGGGGTGTCAGGCATAACTCAGCGTCTTTTCAACCAGATAGCATAACTCTGTCTAACATGCAAGTATTCAGGGTATGGGACCCAGGTTAAATATACCCTCCAGCAGTTCTCATGAAAAGAAAGAGTGCATGCTGGTGGTTATACTGTCCCCCAGGGCAGCTCCATATGGCAAACCTCCCTGAGCCTGATGGTGTTTGGAGTGCCCTTGGTGGTGAGTGCAGGATTAACACTCAGGAGACTATGTTGTAGGAAACAATAGCTCACAATTTTACTTGTAGAAGAATAGGTGAAAGCGCAACATTCATCCATACAATGGAGGCACAATAGTTGGGAATGTCCACTCTGGCTGGGGCTGGATGATAATCTGGCTGGGTCAGTCAGTGTCTCCCTTGCAGGGGCAGTCTTCCTCTCAATAAGTGAGCATTAACTGTTTCTCTTGTCTACAAAAGTATCTGCAATACCCTGACTATGGGGTGAAGGTCTAAAAAGGGAGGACCTTTTACCAACTCCAACTCTTTGCATCCTTGGATAGATGCTGATTCACTCTGATACAGCTGTAAATTTATCTCAAGCCCTCACCATCCCTGAGAAATTGGTGCCGTTAATTATGGCACCCAATATGCTAGTTAGGCTCTCTGCTGTCCAGTGGGAGGTTCCTTCTCCAGGCTTGGACAGTAGAGAGCCTAATTAGATTACTGGGTTCTGAGACTAATCACACTTATTGCTCAGGAATGGTGGGGGCAAGAGAAAAAAATCCAACTTGTGTCAGCATCAATAGGATAGTGTATAGTGATGGGTTGGTGGAGGTGTTGAAGGGTCCTTTGTATTGCAGGAGTGGCATTTGCTCCTGACTCACTCTCTCTCTCTAGTGCTCTTATACTTTCCTATGTGGTAAATCTGGGGCACCCCGGGCTCCAAGTCACTTTTGCTAGCGGAGACTATTAGGATCTGCAATACAGCTCTTAATGGAAAATAGAGGGTACGTTTAGCTGTGGATGCTGTCCGCTGTCTGGCGGTGGAGGTCCTATGTTTGGGAACAACACAGATGAATCTTTGAGGTTCCAGGGGTCAACAGGTGGGGGCAGCCTGCCAATGGTGTGGGGCAGCCTGTCAATGGTGTTGTGCAGACTATCACTGGTGTGGGCACCGCCAATGGTGTGGGGCAGCCTGTCATTAGTGTGGGGCAGCCTGCCAATGGTGTGGGGCAGCCTGTCATTGGTGTGGGGCAGCCTGTCATTGGTGAGGGGCAGCCTGTCATTGGTGAGGGGCAGTGTGCCAATGGTGTGGGGCAGCCTGTCAATGGTATTGTGCCGACTATCACTGGTGTGGGGCAGTGTGCCAATGGTGAGGGGCAGCCTGTCATTGGTGTGGGGCAGCCTGTCATTGGTGTGGGGCAGCCTATCACTGGTGTGGGGCAGTGTGCCAATGGTGTGGGGCAGCCTGTCATTAGTGTGGGGCAGCCTGCCAATGGTGTGGGGCAGCCTGTCATTGGTGAGGGGCAGCCTGTCATTGGTGAGGGGCAGCCTATCACTGGTGTGGGGCAGTGTGCCAATGGTGTGGGGCAGCCTGTCATTGGTGTGGGGCAGCCTGTCAATGGTGTGGGGCAGCCTGTCATTGGTGTGGGGCAGCCTGCCAATGGTGTGGGGCAGCCTGTCATTGGTGTGGGGCAGCCTGTCATTGGTGTGGGGCAGCCTGTCATTGGTGAGGGGCAGCCTGTCATTGGTGTGGGGCAGCCTGTCATTGGTGAGGGGCAGCCTGTCATTGGTGTGGGGTAGCCTGTCATTGGTGTGGGGCAGCCTGTCATTGGTGTGGGGCAGTGTGCCAATGGTGTGGGGCAGCCTGTAAATGGTATTGTGCCGACTATCACTGGTGTGGGGCAGTGTGCCAATGGTGAGGGGCAGCCTGTCATTGGTGTGGGGCAGCCTGTCATTGGTGTGGGGCAGCCTATCACTGGTGTGGGGCAGTGTGCCAATGGTATGGGGCAGCCTGTCATTAGTGTGGGGCAGCCTGCCAATGGTGTGGGGCAGCCTGTCATTGGTGAGGGGCAGCCTGTCATTGGTGAGGGGCAGCCTATCACTGGTGTGGGGCAGTGTGCCAATGGTGTGGGGCAGCCTGTCATTGGTGTGGGGCAGCCTGCCAATGGTATGGGGCAGCCTGTCATTGGTGTGCGGCAGCCTGCCAATGGTGTGGGGCAGCCTGTCATTGGTGTGGGGCAGCCTGTCATTGGTGTGGGGCAGCCTATCACTGGTGTGGGGCAGTGTGCCAATGGTGTGGGGCAGCCTGTCATTGGTGTGGGGCAGCCTATCACTGGTGTGGGGCAGAGTGCCAATGGTGTGGGGCAGCCTGTCATTGGTGTGGGGCAGCCTGCCAATGGTGTGGGGCAGCCTGTCATTGGTGTGGGGCAGCCTGCCAATGGTATGGGGCAGCCTGTCATTGGTGTGGGGCAGCCTGTCATTGGTGTGGGGCAGCCTGTCATTGGTGAGGGGCAGCCTGTCATTGGTGTGGGGCAGCCTGTCATTGGTGAGGGGCAGCCTGTCATTGGTGTGGGGCAGCCTGTCATTGGTGTGGGGCAGCCTGTCATTGGTGTGGGGCAGTGTGCCAATGGTGTGGGGCAGCCTGTCAATGGTATTGTGCCGACTATCACTGGTGTGGGGCAGTGTGCCAATGGTGAGGGGCAGCCTGTCATTGGTGTGGGGCAGCCTGTCATTGGTGTGGGGCAGCCTATCACTGGTGTGGGGCAGTGTGCCAATGGTGTGGGGCAGCCTGTCATTAGTGTGGGGCAGCCTGCCAATGGTGTGGGGCAGCCTGTCATTGGTGAGGGGCAGCCTGTCATTGGTGAGGGGCAGCCTATCACTGGTGTGGGGCAGTGTGCCAATGGTGTGGGGCAGCCTGTCATTGGTGTGGGGCAGCCTGCCAATGGTATGGGGCAGCCTGTCATTGGTGTGGGGCAGCCTGCCAATGGTGTGGGGCAGCCTGTCATTGGTGTGGGGCAGCCTGTCATTGGTGTGGGGCAGTGTGCCAATGGTGTGGGGCAGCCTGTCAATGGTGTTGTGCCGACTATCACTGGTGTGGGGCAGTGTGCCAATGGTGAGGGGCAGCCTGTCATTGGTGTGGGGCAGGCTGTCATTGGTGTGGGGCAGCCTATCACTGGTGTGGGGCAGTGTGCCAATGGTGTGGGGCAGCCTGTCATTAGTGTGGGGCAGCCTGCCAATGGTGTGGGGCAGCCTGTCATTGGTGAGGGGCAGCCTGTCATTGGTGAGGGGCAGCCTATCACTGGTGTGGGGCAGTGTGCCAATGGTGTGGGGCAGCCTGTCATTGGTGTGGGGCAGCCTGCCAATGGTATGGGGCAGCCTGTCATTGGTGTGGGGCAGCCTGCCAATGGTGTGGGGCAGCCTGTCATTGGTGTGGGGCAGCCTGTCATTGGTGTGGGGCAGCCTATCACTGGTGTGGGGCAGTGTGCCAATGGTGTGGGGCAGCCTGTCATTGGTGTGGGGCAGCCTATCACTGGTGTGGGGCAGAGTGCCAATGGTGTGGGGCAGCCTGTCATTGGTGTGGGGCAGCCTGCCAATGGTGCTGGGCAGCCTGTCATTGGTGTGGGGCAGCCTGCCAATGGTGTGGGGCAGCCTGTCATTGGTGTGGGGCAGCCTGTCATTGGTGTGGGGCAGCCTGTCATTGGTGAGGGGCAGCCTGTCATTGGTGTGGGGCAGCCTGTCATTGGTGAGGGGCAGCCTGTCATTGGTGTGGGGCAGCCTGTCATTGGTGTGGGGCAGCCTGTCATTGGTGTGGGGCAGTCTGTCATTGGTGTGGGGCAGTGTGCCAATGGTGTGGGGCAGTGTGCCAATGGTGAGGGGCAGCCTGCCAATGGTGTGGCGCAGCCTGTCTCAGGAAATCTGGAACTTCTTTACTTAAAGGCACAGTGCAATGTCATAGCAAAGCAGTAAAACATGAGACAACAGCATAAAACACACTCAGCAACATTAGTCCACATAAACAGGAATACTATGCTAATAACAAATAATTAATGTAAATACGCTATTTTCTGATACAATTCTTATGAATTATTGTAGATGGAAAAAAGCACTTTAATTCCCATGACAACCATAATATAATCATGAAGGCGGAAAGAGAAGGCCGTGGTGTGGTGAGGATGATCATATTTATGATGATGATAAAATTACTGTAGTCCTGCATAAAAGTTATAGTAAATTACTGAAATAATTATCCAGAAATACTGGAATTCTTAAAAACAAAATGTATGACTTTCCCGCAGTTGCTGAACCACTGAGGGCTCTACTGTATCTCCATCTAATGTATCATTCAATTACCCTCACCTGACTTTTACTATATGCATGAAAATGTTCTCCAGAGAATCAGAAGTCAACATAAGTTAGAACATTCCTGCCTTCTTTTTCTGTGGAGGGGCTAAAGAAACATCAATGTAAAGAAATTTATGAAAAAATGAAATAGATCTAATCTGCATAAATGTTAATATTTTCCCTGCCTCTTATGTATGAGAATATAACTACTATAATACTGCTCCTATGTACAAGAATATAACTACTATAATACTGCCCCCTATGTACAAGAATATAACTACTATAATACTGCTCCTATGTACAAGAATATAACTACTATAATACTGCCCCTATGTACAAGAATATAACTACTATAATACTGCTCCTATGTACAAGAATATAACTACTATAATACTGCCCCCTATGTACAAGAATATAACTACTATAATACTGCTCCTATGTACAAGAATATAACTACTATAATACTGCTCCTATGTACAAGAATATAACTACTATAATACTGCTCCTATGTACAAGAATATTACTACTATAATACTACTCCTATGTACAAGAATATAACTACTATAATACTACTCCTATGTACAAGAATATAACTACTATAATACTGCTCCTATGTACAAGAATATAACTACTATAATACTGCTCCTATGTGCAAGAATATAACTACTATAATACTGCTCCTATGTACAAGAATATAACTACTATAATACTGCTCCTATGTACAAGAATATAACTACTATAATACTGCTCCTATGTACAAAAATATAACTACTATAATACTACCTCCTATATACAAGAATATAGCTACTATAATACTGCTCCTATGTACAAGAATACAGTATAACTGCTATAATACTGTTCCTATGTACAAGAATATAACTACTATAATACTGCTCCTATACACAAGAATATAATTACTATAATACTGCTCCTATGTACAAGAATATAACTACTATAATACTGCCCCCTATGTACAAGAATATAACTACTATAATACTGCCCCTATGTACAAGAATATAACTACTATAATACTGCTCCTATGTACAAGAATATAACTACTATAATACTACTCCTATGTACAAGAATATAACTACTATAATACTGCCCCCTATGTACAAGAATATAACTACTATAATACTGCTCCTATGTACAAGAATATAACTACTATAATACTGCTCCTATGTACAAGAATATAACTACTATAATACTACCCCCAATCTAAAAAAAAAAAACAACAAAAATCCTCCTCCTATTTAAAAAAATATAACTACTATAATACCCCCCCTATGTACAAAAATATAACTTCTATAATTCCTCCCCTTTTTACAAAAATTTTTTTTTTTTTATTCCCCCCCCCTTTATAAAAAGTCATATGAAAAAGTTTGGGCACCCCTATTAATCTTAATCATTTTTAGTTCTAAATATTTGGGTGTTTGCAACAGCCATTTCAATTTGATATATCTAATAACTGATGGACACAGTAATATTTCAGGATTGAAATGAGGTTTATTGTACTAACAGAAAATGTGCAATATGCATTAAACCAAAATTTGACCGGTGCAAAAATTTGGGTACCCTTATCATTTTATTGATTTGAATACTCCTAACTACTTTTTACTGACTTACTGAAGCACAAAATTGGTTTTGTAACCTCACTGAGCTTTGAACTTCATAGCCAGGTGTATCCAATCATGAGAAAAGGTATTTAAGGTGGCCAATTGCAAGTTGTTCTCCTATTTGAATCTCCTCTGAAGAGTGGCATCATGGGCTCCTCAAAACAACTCTCAAATGATCTGAAAACAAAGATTGTTCAACATAGTTGTTCAGGGGAAGGATACAAAAAGTTGTCTCAGAGATTTAACCTGTCATTTTCCACTGTGAGGAACATAGTAAGGAAATGGAAGACCACAGGGACAGTTCTTGTTAAGCCCAGAAGTGGCAGGCCAAGAAAAATATCAGAAAGGCAGAGAAGAATGGTGAGAACAGTCAAGGACAATCCACAGACCACCTCCAAAGAGCTGCAGCATCATCTTGCTGCAGATGGTGTCACTGTGCATCGGTCAACAATACAGCACACTTTGCACAAGGAGAAGCTGTATGCGAGAGTGATGCGAAAGAAGCCGTTTCTGAAAGCACGCCACAAACAGAGTCGCCTGAGGTATGCAAAAGCACATTTGGACAAGCCAGCTTCATTTTGGAAGAAGGTCCTGTGGACTGATGAAACAAAGATTGAGTTGTTTGGTCATACAAAAAGGCGTTATGCATGGCGTCAAAAAAACACAGCATTCCAAGAGAAACACTTGCTACCCACTGTAAAATTTGGTGGAGGTTCCATCATGCTTTGGGGCTGGGTGGCCAATGCCGGCACCGGGAATCTTGTTAAAGTTGAGGGTCGCATGGATTCAACTCAGTATCAGCAGATTCTTGAGAATAATGTACAAGAATCAGTGACGAATTTGAAGTTACGCCGGGGATGGATATTTCAGCAAGACAATGATCCAAAACACAGCTCCAAATCTACTCAGGCATTCATGCAGAGGAACAATTACAATGTTCTGGAATGGGCATCCCAGTCCCCAGACCTGAATATCATTGAACATCTGTGGGATAATTTGGACGGGCTGCCCATGCTCGGCGACCATCAAATTTAACTGAACTGTAATACTGTCCTTTGTACAGAGGAATGGTCATAAATACCATCATCCAGGATCCTAGGAACTGATTAAAAGCTACAGGAAGCGACTAGAGGCTGTTATTTGTACAAAAGGAGGATACTACTAAATAATAATGTCACTTTTATGTTGAGGTATGACCTACTATAATACTCACCGGTCCAATTGTCAGGTATAACTGCTATAATACTGCACCTATGTACTGTAACTACTATAATACCTCCATGTTCAATCCTGAACTATATTACTGTCTCCTATCAGTTACAAGATATATCAAACTGAAAGGCTGTTGCAATACTACTCCAAATATGTACAACGAAAATGATTACTATTAATAGGGGTGCCCAAACTATGTCACAAGACTGTAACTACTATAATACTACTCCTATGTACAAGAATATAACTACTTTAATACTACTCCTATGTACAAGAATATAATTACTATAATACTGCTCCTATGTACAAGAATATAACTACTATAATACTGCTCCTATGTACAAGAATATAACTACTATAAAAACTACTCCTATGTACAAGAATATAACTACTATAATACTGCTCCTATGTACAAGAATATAACTACTATAATACTGTTCCTATGTACAAGAATATAACTACTATAATACTGCTCCTATGTACAAGAATATAACTACTATAATACTGTTCCTATGTACAAGAATATAACTACTATAATACTGCTCCTATGTACAAGAATATAACTACTATAATACTGCCTCCTATGTACAAGAATATAACTACTATAATACTACTCCTATGTACAAGAATATAACTACTATAATACTGCTCCTATGTACAAGAATATAACTACTATAATACTGCTCCTATGTACAAGAATATAACTACTATAATACTGCTCCTATGTACAAGAATATAACTACTATAATACTGCTCCTATGTACAAGAATATAACTACTATAATACTGCTCACCCGATGTACAAGAATGTAAATACTATAATACTGCCCCTATGTACAACAATATAACTACTATAATACTGCTCCTATGTACACGAATATAACTACTATAATACTGCCCCTATGTACAAGAATATAACTACTATAATACTGCTCCTATGTACAAGAATATAACTACTATAATACTGCTCCTATGTACAAGAATATAACTACTATAATACTACCTCCTATGTACAAGAATATAACTACTATAATACTACCTCCTATGTACAAGAATATAACTACTATAATACTGCCCCCTATGTACAAGAATATAGCTACTATAATACTGCCTCCTATGTACAAGAATATAACTACTATAATACTACCTCCTATGTACAAGAATATAACTGCTATAATACTACTCCTATGTACAAGAATATAACTACTATAATACTACCTCCTATGTGCAAGAATATAACTGCTATAATACTGCTCCTATGTACAAGAATATAACTACTATAATACTACCTCCTATGTACAAGAATATAACTACTATAATACTACCTCCTATGTACAAGAATATAACTACTATAATACTGCCCCCTATGTACAAGAATATAACTACTATAATACTACCTCCTATGTACAAGAATATAACTACTATAATACTACCTCCTATGTACAAGAATATAACTACTATATTACTGCTCCTATGTACAAGAATATAACTACTATAATACTACTCCTATGTACAAGAATATAACTACTATAATACTACCTCCTATGTACAAGAATATAACTGCTATAATACTGCCTCCTATGTACAAGAATATAACTACTATAATACTGCTCCTATGTACAAGAATATAACTGCTATAATACTGCCTCCTATGTACAAGAATATAACTACTATAATACTGCCTCCTATGTACAAGAATATAACTACTATAATACTACTCCTATGTACAAGAATATAACTACTATAATACTACCTCCTATGTACAAGAATATAACTACTATAATACTACCTCCTATGTACAAGAATATAACTGCTATAATACTGCTCCTATGTACAAGAATATAACTACTATAATACTACCTCCTATGTACAAGAATATAACTATTATAATACTACTCCTATGTGCAAGAATATAACTACTATAATACTGCTCCTATGTACAAGAATATAACTACTATAATACTCCTCCTATGTATAAGAATATAACTACTATAATACTACTTCCTATGTACAAGAATATAACTACTATAATACTGCCCCTATGTACAAGAATATAACTACTATAATACTACTCCTATGTACAAGAATATAACTACTATAATACTGCTCCTATGTACAAGAATATAACTACTATAATACTACCTCCTATGTACAAGAATATAACTACTATAATACTACCTCCTATGTACAAGAATATAACTACTATAATACTGCTCCTATGTACAAGAATATAACTACTATAATACTACTCCTATGTACAAGAATATAACTACTATAATACTACTCCTATGTACAAGAATATAACTACTATAATACTACTCCTATGTACAAGAATATAACTACTATAATACTACCTCCTATGTACAAGAATATAACTACTATAATACTGCTCCTATGTACAAGAATATAACTACTATAATACTGCTCCTATGTATAAGAATATAACTACTATAATACTACTTCCTATGTACAAGAATATAACTACTATAATACTACTCCTATGTACAAGAATATAACTACTATAATACTGCTCCTATGTACAAGAATATAACTACTATAAAACTGCCCCTATGTACAAGAATATAACTACTATAATACTGCTCCTATGTACAAGAATATAACTACTATAATACTGCTCCTATGTACAAGAATATAACTACTATAATACTGCCCCTATGTACAAGAATATAACTACTATAATACTACCTCCTATGTACAAGAATATAACTACTATAATACTGCCCCTATGTACAAGAATATAACTACTATAATACTGCTCCTATGTACAAGAATATAACTACTATAATACTGCCCCTATGTACAAGAATATAACTACTATAATAATCCTTGACTTTCTATTACACATTTGCTTTCTATACCCTGTATTGGTAATTTTTCCTTTTGCTGAGTTGTCAGTGATCTCCTTCCTGACTACTTACGCTATACTCAGACTTTGGTGCTGTTCAGCCAGTCATGTGTTTCGCTGAGAACTCGTTTCAGCCGCAGTCACAATGTTCTCACCATATTGATCCCTGTCTTTTGCTGCCAGTCCCGATTCCTCACATCCCTTTTGATCTTTCTACCTTATTCTTTTATTACAGCCACTTGTATTTTCTTGCTGCACCCGAAGATCGAGAGAAGCTTTTTCCCCTTCAAATGATCAATAAGGAATTTCATCCCATTATAATGAGTGTTCCTGCAAGTCGCCGGTGCTGATAGGAGCGCGCCCCACCCCCGTCATATCTCTTTATTTCGTCCTCAATTATTTATTAGTCTTACGATACACTAGTTAATATTTATATGTCTATAGTAGCTGCGGATTTCCTTAACAATACCACCAGTGATTATACTGCTTACTTACACATTATATCGACCGGCTCTCCAAGCTAAGACGTCTATTTGTGTTTAAGAATCCATATTGCATTAATATTCTGCAGGAAACTGGATGTAACCTGACAGCGCTGCATATACTGAATTATCTGCCAGTGACACTGACTTACTGTAAGGCTTAGATCTTATTGTCTCATTATGAGATGTATTTTACTGTTACCATGATTTATCTACACTGCAGAGGGCGAAACAGAGACCATCCGAGTGATGTGAGACTGACAAATTAATATTGATATTTCTTTATTTGTAAGCCCAGGAGTCTCACATCGAGAAGCAGAATTCAGCCTTCTATATTACTTCATATATTACTGGTGGAGGTAAAAAAAACCCATTTCAGTTGTTTTGGCTTCCCCATCCCACATTACTGGGGACCTCAAGTTACACTTCACATATAATCTGCAGGATAAGTTCAATTATGTTGCAAACACATGTAGGGAACTGCCATTTCTACTAGTATATAATGTATCTGGCTTCTTTGCCCCTGCAGTTTGGCTTCAGAGACCCCAGGCATTCAGTGCAAGTTTTGTTTTGTAAATACAGTGAGTCAGACACATGTGAGGCAGAGCTGCTGGGGGGAGAGATGTGAGCAGAGCTGCTGAGACAGACATGTTGTGTCTGGGGGAGTCTAAGAGCCACTTGTTCCTCTTTACTTCACAGTATATAGTTAGGTATGTGTTACCCCCTATATACTCACAGGACCTAGCTAGTAACCGTAGTTAGGGATCCATATATATATATATAGTTCAGGGCAGTGATAGGTTAGGCTTCCGAAGGCCAACTAGCTAGTTAGAGGCCCGGTGGCACTAGTAGTTTAGCTGGCAGGTTAAGGACTCAGTGTTAGGGTAGTCAGGCCTGCATCTACTGCCGTCACCGTCGCCCTGTTTGCTGCCTGTGAAGAATCTCACCATCATCATCATCTCCTGATCGGCTGTCTGTCATCTCCTGGAAGAATCCGAGGATCCACAGTCATCCACAGGGGCCCCTGCATCTCTTCTGTTGCCTGGAGGTATTGTGCACTGGACTCTTGCTATATATCTATATATATACCCGGGTATATAACCTAAGACGGTTGAGGACTTGCTGGTTGTTGTAGTACTGCTGTGTTCTGAGTATATTTTATGTATGTATTATTACCCTGTTGATTCTTATAAAGCTACTGTTATAACCTTATGTGGTATCTGTATGTATTCTTTAGACTGTGAGATTAGTACAGTGATCCTTGTTAAGGCTACTAACTGTATTTCATGGGTAAGTCCCAGGAAGAGACCCTCCCTGTAATACAGAGGCTCTATCCTGGGTGGAGGCACTGATATATTTCATATATGTTCCCACTCTTCCCTTCAGCGAAGGCTTCAGGTCCCATTATACACACAGGTCAGCGCCAGAATCTGTTGCGGGAGGGATAATACTCATACCCCCCCCCCCAAATAGGGCTACACATATTTCATTATATTTCTTATCCTCTGTCCTGGGTCCCCCCCTCCCCCCGCGCCCCCCCCCCTCCCCCGGCCCCCTGTCACACACATCACATTTCCCTGTACTGATCCTGAGTTACATCCTGTATTATACTCCAGAGCTGCGCTCACTATTCTGCTGGTACAGTCACTGTGTACATACATTACATTACTTATCCTGTACTGATCCTGAGTTACATCCTGTATTATACTCCAGAGCTGCGCTCACTATTCTGCTGGTACAGTCACTGTGTACATACATTACATTACTTATCCTGTACTGATCCTGAGTTACATCCTGTATTATACTCCCAGAGCTGCGCTCACTATTCTGCTGGTGCAGTCACTGTGTACATACATTACATTACTTATCCTGTACTGATCCTGAGTTACATCCTGTATTATACTCCAGAGCTGCGCTCACTATTCTGCTGGTACAGTCACTGTGTACATACATTACATTACTTATCCTGTACTGATCCTGAGTTACATCCTGTATTATACTCCAGAGCTGCGCTCACTATTCTGCTGGTACAGTCACTGTGTACATACATTACATTACTTATCCTGTACTGATCCTGAGTTACATCCTGTATTATACTCCAGAGCTGCACTCACTATTCTGCTGGTACAGTCACTGTGTACATACATTACATTACTTATCCTGTACTGATCCTGAGTTACATCCTGTAGTTCTTTTATTAATAAAATTATAAAACATAACAATCTTCATAAACATTAAACATAACAAGAATAATCAAAGGACAAACACAACAAAATAACACAACAAGTGACGATTCTATAATACAATATATACAGGTTAGTATATTGACGGGTCCAGCCTCATTCACACCAAATACTCTTCAACCGCACTAATCCCAGTAATACACAATCTCACCGGCTGATCCAGCTGCCCACGACACCAAGAAAAACCATATTAATGACAAAAATAATATAATAAAAATAAACTCATACAATATTACATATATACATACAAACACCAATAAACCAAAAATCCCCCCCCCCCCCATAAACCTAAAATCCACAACCAGTCCCCAGCCCCACACACAATCCTGGCACTGGTCCAACGTCCAAAGTCTGCGTATAAGTCCAGACCAGGCCAAGAAAACCCAAAATCCCCCTCCCCACCTAACTGCTATCCCCATATATACACTATATACAACCTATTAAAAAAAAAATACACAGCATGTAAAACAATTCCCCCCCCCTCCCCTAAGCTAAACACCCAAGCCCACACACAACCCAGTCCAAGAAATCCAAATTCCCCCTCCCCCGCTGACCCACCTCCCAACCTAACTAGTGCACCCATATCACACCAACACAGCAAACACAAAGCCCAAGTTCAACACCTGCAAGCCCTACATCCTACTATTACTGAGCAAAACAAAACAAAAATCTACAGTGCTAACACCAGCCCAACACCAGGAATGGAGATGACAGGCTAAGGTACAGGAAAGGAGAACCCCCTCCAAAGAAGAGAGGCCCTCCCCGTCCCCAACCTCTCATACTCCAGAGAGCGCACTTTCACCAGGTCACTAAGAATGTTCCTAACCACCTCAGCCACCGGGAGGATTTTCCGTTGCGTCGATACTAGACACCGTGCGTTCCACGTGTGGTACCTAACCACTAGGCTAACTAAGAATAAAGTGCACCGGTCCCGACCACCAAGGACTGTGAATGCTCCATAGGCCCACTCCGCATAAGAGAGACCAGGCAACCTGGGCCAACTGATGGAAGCGCCCACCCTGTTGTACACCTCTGTATTAAAGGGACAATGAAGCAAGAAGTGCTCCATGCTTTCCAGCACGTTGTCACACTCCTCCCGGGGACAACCCCTTTCCTCAGAGCTTCTACACTTCAGGTTATCCCTCACATACAGTTTCCCATGGAAGCAGCACCAAGCCAAGTCCCAAAACTTCAAGGGGATCCTGATGGAATTTAAAAGTCTCAAACCTACCCCCAGATCCCGGCTTGGGCAATCTTTGAGCACCAGTGGGCTCTGAAAATGAGTCGACAGGACCCTCTTGTCAAGGAATTTCCTTGGCAAAGTCCTGATCTCCCACACTCCCAGATCCCACCTGCGAACTACTTTCAGAACCGGGGCAACGTAAGCCGGAAGATGCCCGTGTGTTGTGCGAAGATCCTTCACTTGCCCTCCTGTCTCCCATTCCTGGAAGAAAGGCTGAAACCATCCCCTACAGGAGAAAACCCACGTAGGAGCCCTCTCTTGCCAGAGGCTTGCAATGTTGATCTTAAGAAAGGTGTTCACTAAGAACACCACAGGGTTGACCATACACAACCCCCCTTGTCTCCTCGTACGGTAAGTAACCTCCCTCTTGACTAGGTTCAGTCTATTCCCCCATAATAGCTGGAAGAACACACTGTAGACCCGAGTCCAGAAAGGCTCTGGCAAGATGCACACACTGCCCAGATATATCAGCAAAGGGAGCAGGTAAGTTTTGATCAGGTTTACCCTTTCTCTTAGGGTCAAAGACCAACTCTTCCATTGGTCCACCTTCTGAGCGGCGATCTTAAGCCTGCTGTCCCAATTTTGCATGGGGTAATCCCCTTGACCAAATTCGATGCCGAGGACTTTTGCAGATTGTTGGGGCCCTGGAAGGGTGTCCGGGAGATCAAAACCAGGATCTCCCCCTCCCAGCCAGAGACTCTCACACTTATCCCGGTTGATCTTGGACCCAGATGCTTCTGAGTAGCGATCAACCTCAGACATCACCCACTCTGCCTCCCTCTGTGAGGACACAAAGGTAGTGACATCGTCAGCATACGCCACCACTCTCAGGGTCGACCCCGGCATCACCCGGTCCATCCCGACCCCCGTCAATGGTCCACAATCAACCCTCCTAAGGAAAGGGTCAATTGCAAACACATATAACAGTGGGCTCAAAGGACAGCCCTGGTGAACGCCAGACCCAACCTCAAAAGAGCGGCCAACCCAACCATTAACAAGTGGGAAACTCTCTGCCCCTGCATACAAGGTCTTAAGCCAATCAACAAACCCCCCCGGCCGGCCATATCTCAGAAGGACAGACCAAAGATACTCGTGGTTAACTCGATCAAATGCTTTAGCCTCATCCAAGGACAGCAAGTACCCCTTCCAGTGACCTGCCCTACCCTGCTCCACTGCCTCCCGGACACCAAGCACAGCACTAGTTGTACTGCGGCCTGGAACAGAGCAGTGCTGAGCCACTGAAAGAAGCTGGGGTGCAAACTTCACCAGACGTTTGAACAGCACCTTTGCCAGAATCTTTCTGTCTGCATTGAGTAGCGCTATGGGACGCCAATTCTCAATACAAGATCGGTCCTTACCCTTTGATCACCTCCGGCACTGGGTCACCCCCCCTCCCACCAGGGAATGAACCACAGAACCGGAGTTTGACAATATTCTCGCTGCTGGGCCGCCCATAATGTCCGGCCTTTCGGCTGTTGCCTTCCCTGCTCCATCAATGCTACTGCAAGCAGAGACAGAGCCCCTCGCTGCATTAGCTTCATTTGCAATCTCCCCGCTCCCTTGCACCGAGTCCACTGCAGGACCCGAGCCAGGCTGGGCAACGGGGCCTGCACAGCGAACCAACCCCACAGCTGACCCAGGGGACACAGGGAGGGGGCTATAGACCAAACTCACCACTTCTTTTGGCTTGCTCTTCTTCTTCTTTCTGCGGCCTACAGGAGCCTCCTCTGGGAAATCACTGCCAAAGGAAAATTTCTGGAGGCACACTGGGGATTCCAGCTGCTTAATCTGGGCCATTAGCGCCCCTCCCTGGCTGCTGCTGTCACTATCATCCCCTGAGTCGGCAGAACTGCAGCTAGGTGTCACTGCTGCCTGCCTTGCAGGGGGGCCGCTGTACGGAACCTGCTGGTCTTGCTGCAGGCTGGCAGGTGGACATTGCTGCAGGCTGGCAGGTGGACATTGCTGCAGGCTGGCAGGTGGACATTGCTGCAGGCTGGCAGGTGGACATTGCTGCAGGCTGGCCAGTGGACTCTGCTGCAGGCTGGCAGGTGGACCTTGCTGCGGGCTGGCAGGTGGACCTTGCTGCGGGCTGGCAGGTGGACCTTGCTGCGGGCTGGCAGGTGGACCTTGCTGCGGGCTGGCAGGTGGACATTGCTGAGGGCTGGCCAGTGGACTCTGCTGCAGGCTGGCCGGTGGACCTTGCTGCGGTCTGGCAGGTGGACCTTGCTGCAGGCTGGCAGGTGGATCTTGCTGCAGGCTGGCAGGTGGACCTGGCTGCTGGTCTTCATCCATCTCCTCCTCCACATCCACCTGGCTCTCAGATTGGAGCCCCATCATCCTTCTCTCCTTCTCTTCCGCCATCTCTCTGAACCGGTCCTCATTCAGCAGCTTTTCCTTTGAAAGGACCGCTCTTCTCCCGAATTACCGCTTTCCTTTCTTCCAAGGCGTCAATTTCAGACTTAAGTCTGTTTATCTCAGCCAGGCTTTCAGGCCTCCTCCTTTTTAGGGGCACATTAGCCCTGGCTTGGGCACAGCGCAGTTCCTCCCGAAGCCTCCTCACCGTCTTACTTGCCTCTTCGTACTCACTGAGGTGACTCATAACTCGGGAGCCATAGGTGGTAATAGACTCCCAGGGCCTCTGCAGCCCCCAGCCTTCCTCGCTGAGGTCGGCCTCACCTCCGTGAGCACTCAGCTTTCCTCCGGTGGTAGCGAGTTTTCTGCTGTCAGCACCCAGCTTTCCTCCAGTACCTTCAGCAGGACTGCTACTGTCTGTGTCAACAGACTTCTTCTCCACACTGGATGCCACTTTGCTAGCAGCCTCCTTGCTGGAGGCCTTACGGCCTTTCCGAGCCTCTACAGGCTCAGGGGGAGTAGGAGCCACATTGCTGCGACTCCTGGTGGAACGTCTCACCCCTGAGTCCTCCAATGTGCAGGCCGGTTGCTGGCTTCTCCTGCTCCCTGCCGGCCTGGTTCGAGGAACAGGAGCCTGGGTCTTGTCTCCCTCACTCATGCCTAGAAACCCACTCCCTCCCTGGGGAGGAGAGAGCAGGCCCCAGGTGGATAGGTCTTCCTTCCCTGGAGCTCAGGAGCAGCACACACACACAGCTAAGCAGAGCCACACCCAAAGTTAATTGAGCTGCACTCGCTATTCTGCTGGTATAGTCACTGTGTACATACATGACATTACTTATCCTGTACTGATCCTGCGTTACATCCTGTATTATACTCCAGAGCTGCACTCACTATTCTGCTGGTACAGTCACTGTGTACATACATTACATTACTTATCCTGTACTGATCCTGAGTTACATCCTGTATTATACTCCAGAGCTGCGCTCACTATTCTGCTCGTGCAGTCACTGTGTACATACATTACATTACTTATCCGTACTGATCCTGCGTTACATCCTGTATTATACTCCAGAGCTGCACTCACTATTCTGCTGGTGCAGTCACTGTGTACATACATTACATTACTTATCCTGTATTATACTCCAGAGCTGCGCTCACTATTCTGCTGGTGCAGTCACTGTGTACATACATTACATTACTTATCCTGTACTGATCCTGAGTTACATCCTGTATTATACTCCAGAGCTGCACTCACTATTCTGCTGGTACAGTCACTGTGTACATACATTACATTACTTATCCTGTACTGATCCTGAGTTACATCCTGTATTATACTCCAGAGCTGCGCTCACTATTCTGCTGGTGCAGTCACTGTGTACATACATTACATTACTTATCCTGTACTGATCCTGAGTTACATCCTGTATTATACTCCAGAGCTGCGCTCACTATTCTGCTGGTGCAGTCACTGTGTACATACATTACATTACTTATCCTGTACTGATCCTGAGTTACATCCTGTATTATACTCCAGAGCTGCACTCACTATTCTGCTGGTGCAGTCACTGTGTACATACATTACATTACTTATCCTGTACTGATCCTGAGTTACATCCTGTATTATACTCCAGAGCTGCACTCACTATTCTGCTGATACAGTCACTGTGTACATACATTACATTACTTATCCTTTACTGATCCTGAGTTACATCCTGTATTATACTCCAGAGCTGCACTCACTATTCTGCTGGTGCAGTCACTGTGTACATACATTACATTACTTATCCTGTACTGATCCTGCATTACATCCTGTATTATACTCCAGAGCTGCGCTCACTATTCTGCTGGTACAGTCACTGTGTACATACATTACATTACTTATCCTGTACTGATCCTGAGTTACATCCTGTATTATACTGCAGAGCTGCGCTCACTATTCTGCTGGTACAGTCACTGTGTACATACATTACATTACTTATCCTGTACTGATCCTGAGTTACATCCTGTATTATACTCCAGAGCTGCGCTCACATCTGCTGGTGCAGTCACTGTGTACATACATACAACTATCCTGCATTATACTCCAGAGCTGCGCTCACTATTCTGCTGGTGCAGTCACTGTGTACATACATTACATTACTTATCCTGTACTGATCCTGAGTTACATCCTGTATTATACTCCAGAGCTGCACTCACTATTCTGCTGGTACAGTCACTGTGTACATACATTACATTACTGATCCTGAGTTACATCCTGTATTATACTCCAGAGCTGCACTCACTATTCTGCTGGTGCAGTCACTGTGTACATACATTACATTACTTATCCTGTACTGATCCTGAGTTACATCCTGTATTATACTCCAGAGCTGCGCCACACTGCTGGTGCAGTCACTGTGTACATACATTACATTACTATCCTGCATTATACCCAGAGCTGCGCCACTATTCTGCTGGTGCAGTCACTGTGTACATACATTACATTACTTATCCTGTACTGATCCTGAGTTACATCCTGTATTATACTCCAGAGCTGCACTCACTATTCTGCTGGTACAGTCACTGTGTACATACATTACATTACTGATCCTGAGTTACATCCTGTATTATACTCCAGAGCTGCACTCACTATTCTGCTGGTGCAGTCACTGTGTACATACATTACATTACATCCTGTACTGATCCTGAGTTACATCCTGTATTATACTCCAGAGCTGGGCTCACATCTGCTGGGCAGTCACTGTGTACATACATTACATTACTTATCCTGTACTGATCCTGAGTTACATCCTGTATTATACTCCGCAGCTGCACTCACTATTCTGCTGGTACAGTCACTGTGTACATACATTACATTACTTATCCTGTACTGATCCTGAGTTACATCCTGTATTATACTCCAGAGCTGCGCTCACTATTCTGCTGGTGGAGTTTGCTATGAGCAAGTGAAGGTTTGAACCAAAATGTTCACTATTTTCCATCTTTCTCTATAAATTTGACTAAAACTATGTTAAAGCCACATTCAGAGGTTTCATCACTGTAAAAATATGACAACTCTTGAGAAAAGTCCAAAATTTTAGTGTAGAGTTGTCACATATAATTTTTGGGGGACAGCTATGCCCCTATATTTTAGAATTTGCTACATAAATTTGGACTTGCAATTTGAAACTGTTTCAGAATTGATACAAAGTCTATCAGGTTGTTGTAGAACTTTTCCTTTAGGCACCGTCAAAATTTTATTTACCTAAAACTGGAACGCCCCTTTAAGGCCAGACTACATCTAGATTGCCACCTGAGAAGAGTATTTGTCACAAAATGTTTCTCACTGGCTCCTCTGTCACTTCCTCCATCCGAAGGTTCCTTGGAGAAATAAATTCACATTGATATCACTTTGGTCCAATAACACCGGCCCGCACTGACATCAATGGGAATTTTTACCTTCTTCCTCCCCCTTTCCAATAACAGAAGTGCGACCGATCCCCTTGGCGTTTCCAGTTTGTAATATACCATTAGATTACTATCCGCAGGTGTTGATGGCACCGAGGACCTTAGAATCTTCCATCTTAATGAAGCCAAGGAAAAAACTCACCCAGCCTTCTCATGTCTGACTACGGTGAGATGATATTTGCTGTCAGATAAGATTTATTCTCTCTGCTTTGCAAACTGCTATTTATGATGTTCTTAAGCCCCCTAACTTTAGGCCTTTTGCCTGAGGGGCTTACAAGCGCTTGTAACCGTCCTTTCCGTTAAGCCGGGGATTGTAAATCACAAGGTAACAGATGTTCTTTGCTCCAGGCTGGCGTTCACCTCTCGGATGCTTTCATGCAGCTGTTTCCAATAAAAGCAGCAAAAAATACACACAAAAGATAATCCAAAAATATAACAATATATCACCTGGAGGATAAAGCATTGCTAATCGACCGTTTACATCTACTAGTACAGGGGATGGCGGTGGAATGAGCGCCAGGGTGGAGCAGCAGTGTAACTATATCACAATATAACAATGGACGAGGCTGCGACTGCCACAACATCAGCAGTTACAAAATAACAATGTGAGGTTCAACGTAATTCACATTAATATCCTAAACGGATGACATGAACATCCTTGCTTTCACATGATTTGGCTTTTAGGTCCCTCGTTCTCTGCCAATAAATGACTTCATATTGGCCAGAGATTCATTTTTTTAATACAGACTTACAAATCCCCTGCATAGACATAAGTGATAAAAATGTGACTGTCTGCAGCCACCACTAGGGGGCATCAGTATACAGTTAGATTCCGAGCTCCCCCTAGTCTGCCATCAAAGTCAGGTGGATGCTGGGGATTCCAACCTGGTCACAAAATCACATTGTCACAAAGTGACCTGGTGGCAATGCCTAAAATTAGAGACACCTCTGATTGCAGTCACTTAACCCCTCAAAGGTCATGGTCAAAAGTGACCTTTTACTTTTACCTTTGTTGAATGGCATTGGGATCACAGGATCGTGGGCTTGGTTTCTGTGACAGCTAGTAGCCCAGCGAAGATTCCCAGCCTGCCTTATGAATATTACTATTGAGCCCTTTCTATGGCAGAGCTTAATATTAATACAGTAGTATTGTAGTCTATGGTAAAAACAAGCTAGCCACAGATTCCAGCCTCCTAGGAGCTAAAAAAAAAAGTTTGAAAAGTATATAAAAATAAAAAGATATATAAAAATTGAAACTCACCTCGGTTTCACTAGAATACATATAAAAATAAATAATAATAAACAAAAAATTAGGTACCCCACGTCTCAAAATGTCTGGACTATTAAAATATAATGATATACGTTCACCATATTGTGATCAAAATGGCTCAATTGCCGTTTTTTAAAAACTCCGACTGTCCCCCCAAAAAAATTGAAGAAAATGTCAGATATTCTCCAAAATGGTATAAAAAAAAAATCTTGTTCCACATAAATCCCTCCTTCACTATCTCTGTACACAGAAATATAGAAAAGTAACCGCTGTGACAGTAAGGCGATAGAAAGAATTATTTTTTCAAACTTTCAATTCTTTAAAGGTATTAAAACAAACTTTTCTATAAATTTTATGCAGTTGTTATCGTATCAACCCTCAGAATACAGAGAACATGTCATTGGTGAACATGTAAGAAAATGGGATTTATTTTTTGGGTTTTTATTTATTTTTGTTGTTGTTTATTTTCTAATTTCTCCCCATTCTGATTTTTTTCCAGAATATTTCCTGCTGCCGTTATTAAGTGTAATTGTCACAAAAAAGCCCCGCGCCAGCAATAGAATTGTATATTTAAATATGACTTTTGGAAGGTGGGAGGGAAGATGAAAACTCAAGCACAATAACTTCTGAGAAGGGGTTGTCACTCAGTAGGGGCTTTGACACTTCTTGTGACATTCAGTCGCTACAGGTAACAAAGGGACAATGGAGAGGTAGACAGTAGATCCACCCTGCAGCGGTTTAGGTGTCAGCTTTATGTGGATGAATGACATTCGGGAGTGTCACATCTCTATGGGCTTGTGGGACATCCCATTCCAAAACAATGCACCTGACCCCCTGACCCTTCACTTTTTGGTTAATGTCTGTGGGACTTGGTGCGGCATGTGTGAGGTCGGGCACTGATGGTGGAGGAGAGGACTTATGGATCTGATAGACGGGATTGAGGTCCTTCACACCTCACTTGTCATTGTCTATGCATTACCAGCACCCTCCATTGGAAATAAGACCCCAAACCCCTAAAAACAAACCCAAACCATTAGCCCTCCTCCCACATTTTACAGTAGGCATCTCAATAGTTACAGTAGTATTCCATAGGCCTCCACCAGACACAGGGTTATCCATCAGACTCACGCTCCATTACTCCACAGAACACTTCTCCATTGCTCCAGAGTCTATGGACGACATGCTTTACGCCCCTCCAGTTGACACTTGGCATTGTGCTCATCATTGTAAACATTGGCTCATCCATCGAGGCTCCCGAGACTCAGTCCTTGTTCTGATGGTTTCTAGGAGTATTTTGCAGCTTTGTAGTAGTGAATGGTACAACAGGGGATGGGTAAACTTTATGTACCAAGCACTTTAGCATTCTTTAGACAAAACTGCATGCCTGGTTGTATTTGCCAAAGCCAGGCTGTCTCATCCTGCATAGTCCATTAAACCCCTGTGGTGGAAAACCATGGTTATTTAACACCTTGGGCTGAACTGTGCTCAAGTGGTCCACAATGCACAATGCACCTTTACCAATATGTCCCCAGACTCCCAACATCGGTGAGGAGAGACCTAGCCCACTTTATCCAACATGGTGTCTGGGGCAGTGTCATGCTAGCCAACATGACCACAAGAAGACTGCCACTCCTATACAGCAGAAAAGTGACAGACCTGTCGCCCAGTCCACTGTACATGGGGCTTCATGGCTGAGATGTAGCTACTTCTAGATACTCTCACAAAAATAACACTTATAGAGATCGTACAAGATTGGAAATGTCATGAACTTGTGGCCCCCTGTGATAATGCCTGAGCTCTTCAGTACAACTCTTACTACTAGCCCAGGCTGTCCATGGCGATTGCCCGGCTGTGTGCTGAATCTTGTGTACCTGTTTGTGAACCTCTTGACCTCTACAAACCCAAGGGGAAGCCACAAACTTAGGGCTCATTCATGCAGTTAAGGTGCTGAGGCATGCCATCCTGGTCTACTCGGCTCTACCCACATTTACACAGTGTGGTGGTTGAGGCACAGAACGGGGTATGTTTGGCGCAAGAAAGAGCTTTACACCAAATGTGCACCACAATATTGTCTCTACCCCAGCAAACTGATAAATCCCCCATTAGATCAAAAACTGCACCAAAAATACATGCAGGTTTGTCCAATGCAGTTTTAACTACCCAGCCTGCCCAAGGGCACCCTAGATGGCCATATAGTGTCTAACAAGACAAAATTAACAAAATGTAACAAAGCGTACCCGTCAGGAGCTGGAGAACAAGTGCTGAGCGTACGGCTCTGAAGGACACGACAACTTTGTGCATTATACGCCAATGGACGTGGAGCCAAGACAGAGGTTTTTTAGTAGAAGGGAGTCATTATGAAGATGGTGAAATTATACCGGCATCTGTTTTAACTACAAATTGTGCACCAGAAAGTACGCGGCTTAAATAGTTTTTAGAAAGGCAATAGAGCTCGAGCGTTTCCATAATTAGTCACACACGTCCCATCGCCGATCGTCAGGACTTTGCTCCATTTCACGGCTCCTGCCATATATATTCCATCTGTATGTTCTCCGCTTCACTGTTTGTTAAAATATTAAAGCATTGACTGTTGGATTGTAGCGTAAAATATGCAGCGCACGCCTACATACATATGGAACTTGTTATTACATCAATTTACAGTGTCCACTGGGGAAAGTACTGAAAATCTAACATTTACACATTACAGGCAAAACAAACACAATACAAAAATAACCACAATGCAAAAAAAAAAAAGTAGAAAATGAACTGTAATTGGATGGAATCGGAGGCAAGTATTCTGCTCAGTCAGCAGATTTTAAAATACTTTCACTGCAAGCTCTTTGGCCCAGGTCTTATTGTTTATTTGCATCTAATGAGGACCTTTCACCGCTTCCACCAAAACCAACTTTTTGCATTATTCAATGACCTGCCAACCCAACTGAGGTCGTGGCTTCTGCCAGTGTCTTGCTCCAGTGTTCATATGTCATTGCGCCTCCTACTGGACTGCTTTGCATAGAATGAGCAGAGATTGGAATGAGTAAAATACAAGTTTCCCACAAAACTATATATCCATTGGCTCAGCTTGTCCCGCTCTACAATATACTGCCCACGGATAGGACGGCATGTGCAAAGTGACTGGTCCTATGGATAGTGAAGATCAACAATGTCACACACCACTGATTTAAGTGATTTTATAATGAAAAGATAAGACACAAACAAGTCAAAGATAATAAACAAGAATAGAAACAACCCCTTACTCTGGCTCGGGGGAGCTCATAGGTCGTACACACTGAGACCCCAAGAAATACAAGAATAATAGGAATTAGTCATGGGCGAACCTTGTGAGATTTGATTCATCAATAGTCCTGAGGTTCATTCACAAGTTTTGGTGCGCACAAAATAAAAATTACAGATGTTCCACTCTCCTGGACGTTCTACTTTTCCATCATTTGCTCTTCACCTGTGGGCTCTTCCAGCATCTTACAACCTCTTTTCCAGCACCATGTGCCTCAGAGTTACCAATGAGACCGCATCATGACCCAACGTCGGACCTCAGTTGTAACTTCAGGGCGTGTAACATCGGAGAAGAAGCTGGAAGAAACCACAAGAGCATGCAGGTCAAGATCGGATGTCGGGAAACAAGTATTGGATGCCTCTGGGGCTTGGCTTATTATACTCGGGTTTCTGAAGAGACCAAAGAGTAGAATAATGTTTCATTGGCGACGAACCCCAACATTTTTTGGACAATTTACAATGAACTTGGCTCATTACAAACCAGTTATATTCTAAAAGGAACCAGTAGATGTCTAAGAATCCAATGGGTTGACTAGCATACTAAACACTGAATCTTTATATCCTCCCTAATGTAGAGAACTTTCCAGAAGTTAAGTGTCAGTCTTGTGTGTATTTCTTATGGTCAATGACTTGGAATGTGACCTTACACATTTGTATCAGACAGAGTAGCCAAAAGTCTACTAAACAAATGGTAGAACCATCAAGATAAAATTAACTCTTCTCAATACAGTTCTCTATAAGTTAACAAGATGAGTCCCCATTCATGAACTATTCAAAATTATTTACTATATATGAGGTTAGACAGTCAAAGACCCTTGGCCTCCAGCACCCTGGCTTCTTTCTCTACATCTCCAGCCAGTCGACCATTGTTTCGTCATGTCTTCCCTTACAATATGGCTGCTTTCTCTCTCCAATAAACCCAGTCACATACAGGAGGCTGTGCATTCACTCCAGGACCAGCTACCCTATATTCCTATTATTATACACCAGAGATACATTTGTCCTGATCCTGATTAACTTTGTGATCTTCAGTAACAATAATTTAATCTCGATCAAGTTTTATAAATGCAAAACGATGTACATTGTAATATATCTGCAATGTCAGGACACCGAGTCTAATTAAAGAACCCGGGGTCAGCGGGGTGACATGTAATAAAATGGATATTAAATTTAGAAATGAATGTTAAACAGAGCTCCAGTGTCCATAAAATTGATTAAAACGCCTCATAGAAAAAAGGTTTTGTGAGAATCTGCAGCCATGGCTCCCATTAAATCACCGGTCATGTCATACGGCTGTATGTCATGGCGCTCACCGCTCAATGTATGCATTAACCTCACCTACATATATTTCTGCAAACCCTAATGCAAGGAAAGTGACTGCACACGTAATGAAATGACTGGTCCATACTGTTGTAAAATTTATGGTTACTTCATTCAGGTTGCCCATCTATACCTGGACTTCTTGACTTGGTTATCAACATTTGATGGGTCTTTCGTCGACAGTGGGCTGAGGATTAGGTGGAGTAGATGGCTGTCTATGGTGCCAGGGGAAAAGCAGGTAAAATATAGATAAAGAGAGTCAAAGAGAAGCTCAGACAGTGTTGGACTGAGGTTCCTTGGGCCACCAGATAAAATGATTTTGGGGACCATAGTACCCTTTAAATTTGCATGTCTTCTGCTTGATATTATTGTTCTAGAGTCTGAGCCCAATGGAGGATCCTCTAGTACTCTGGTGGGACCCAACAGGCCCTATTACCTATATGTGCCTGTATTGTATCAAGAACTGAACATGATATTAAAGGGTTTTCCAACACTAAGATATTGATGACCCAACCACTATGATCTTTATGCTTCATACATATTGAATGCACTTAAAGGGGTTTTCCAGGACTTATATATTGATGAGCCACCCTTAGGCTAGGTCATTGATATATGATCTGCGGGGGTCTAACACACTGGACTCCCACAGGTCAGCTGGTTTTAGAGGCTGTAGCATGTGGTTGCAACTATTCACCAAAATTCAAGCACAGCACTGTATATATTGTTATGGCTATGCTTGGTATTACAACCTTTCCCCATTCACTTGATTGGGACTGAGCTGCTGCTGTCCATGTGACTATAGATGGACAAACTTTACAAGATTTGTTTCACGAATATCTGCATGGTTTGCCCATCAGTATCAAGTTTGGTCTGACCTGGAAGTGTTATTATTATATTATGTGGTCCTTTTAGACTTGAAGTATATAAAGGAAGGTGCGGGAAAAATAATAAGCAATGATACTTATCTGGAGTCACCTCTTCTGGGCATCCCTCGCAGCATCCAGAACTCAACTGCAGGCCCTTCCAACTTTCTCGGTCACGTCATGGACCTCAGGGGACGATTCATGAGTGGTAAGCCTCAAAAATTTCAGATTCAGTTGAACCTGAAATTTTTTGTAAAATTATGACAAACTCGAACTTGTTACGAAGGGTGTGCTCATCGCTACGTGTAACTGATGAAGGTGATGTCATCGGCATAGAGAAGTAACTGCAGTGCTTGGTAGCAACGTGGACTCTTCAAACAATTGAAAGGTGAGGGTCTTGGGTGTCATCACATATTGATGACCTATCCTAAGTCCTGGAAAACCCCTTTAAGAAAATGGACTCCTAAAATTACCCTTGTGGAATTCTCCAACTATTTATAAATGAAAGATTAATGGTTCATGTATAAATGAGAGTGGCTTTTCTCCCGGTGGTACGCTTGGTGCCGTGGCACGACTGTCGCACCTGCGGTTGTGTGTATACAGAGAATAGAGAAGATTAATAGATTTAGAAAATTCATGAAGCTATCGGTGAACATTGGGGCTTAGAAACGTATTAAAGGACATTAACAATGGGTAAAAAACAAATTCCCCATCAGGTCTAAGTGACTCCATCGACCATGGCAAATGAAAGTCTCTGGATCACGTGGCACCTTGCGGGCCCTATGGGACCAGGTGACAAATTGCAAGGAACATTGGCCATTACAGTGATACATGACATAGAGGTGACCTAATGCCTCCGAATCTTTGCCATGGAACTCATAATTTTGCATACATGACTATTTTGTCTTACAGCGTTGACATTATAGCATGTCCAGGGAAATTTTGCAGGAAGACTCCTGAGCTACAAGGAGATATGGAAGACCACAAATCTCTTGTTGACCTACTTATAAGACGTTCAATGCAGGACTGAAGACTCCAAGCCATCTGGACTGAAGAAAAGGCAATGTCCAATGTCATTTGATGTATGTAGCATTTTATATTATGTGTCCTATTATTTGGAAGCTTCCTTGTGAATAATAACCAGGATGCATAGCATGAGGGATGTACTGTATATGCCAGGTCATACATATCATGAGATCTCACCTCGGGTCATCAGGTATTCACATCATAGGCTACCCCTTCCATTAGTAATAATTGTATCTTGTACTCTTCCCTTTAATCTTCCCCCCAGAATGGCGGCCCCCCATTCACTTTGTCAAAGTAGCTTCCCCCATTACATTCTTTTTCCAGTAACCCCAGTAGGGCTACCCTACTTCCCATTTACTGATTCAGTCCTCCTATTTACCCAGGCTTTTCTGCAGACCCATCTCTGCACTTCCCTATTAGACATAACAGGCATGAAATACTTCTTCAGAAACTCATTCAGTAAGCAGGGCCACGTGATTTCCATTATAGCTCATTCAACTACCCCCCCCCCCAACATACCAGGTATCAGAAGAACCCCTCACTACCAGGTAATAACAATAGATCCCCCCTCACTTCCCTAGTAGATATAGCAGGGGGCCAAACAATTCATCATTAGTGTAACCCTCTGCCAATTGTAACAACAGACCCACTCGATATCCCTTATAGTTCATGCACCCCCAACCCCCACACACACATATTGTGACCTCCTACTTGACATAATTCAGGATCAAGATTAGTAATACAATGTATTTACAATGTGAATCCTTGAATAATTGTGTGTGCAAAGGATCAAAACTGATGGAGTCCCCATATGGGTATAGCAGCCAATCAAGAAAAAGCTAACCGTTTCCTAAACCAACCTATCTATCTGCAGGGCTGGGGTGATATGCTGGGTCTGGTGACACTAACCTATCTATCTGCAGGGCTGGAGTGATATGCTGGTTCTGGTGACACTAACCTATCTATCTGCAGGGCTGGGGTGATATGCTGGTTCTGGTGACACTAACCTATCTACAGGGCTGGGGTGATATGCTGGTTCTGGTGACACTAACCTATCTATCTGCAGGGCTGGGGTGATATGCTGGGTTCTGGTGACACTAACCTATCTATCTGCAGGGCTGGGGTGATATGCTGGTCCTGGTGACACTAACCTATCTATCTGCAGGACTGGGGTGATATGCTGGTGTCTGGTGACACTAACCTATCTATCTGCAGGGATGGGGTGATATGCTGGTGTCTGGTGACACTAACCTATCTGTCTGCAGGGCTGGGGTGATATGCTGGTTCTGGTGACACTAACCTATCTATCTGCAGGGCTGGGGTGATATGCTGGGTCTGGTGACACTAACCTATCTATCTGCAGGGCAGGGGTGATATGCTGGTTCTGGTGACACTAACCTATCTATCTGCAGGGCTGGGGTGATATGCTGGATTCTGGTGACACTAACCTATCTATCTGCAGGGCAGGGGTGATATGCTGGTTCTGGTGACACTAACCTATCTATCTGCAGGGCTGGGGTGATATGCTGGTGTCTGGTGACACTAACCTATCTATCTGCAGGGGTGGGGAGATATGCTGGTGTCTGGTGACACTAACCTATCTATCTGCAGGGCTGGGATGATATGCTGGTTCTGGTGACACTAACCTATCTATCTGCAGGGCTGGGGTGATATGCTGGATTCTGGTGACACTAACCTATCTATCTGCAGGGCAGGGGTGATATGCTGGTTCTGGTGACACTAACCTATCTATCTGCAGGGCTGGGGTGATATACCGATTCTGGTGACACTAACCTATCTATCTGCAGAGCTGGGGTGATATGCTGGTTCTGGTGACACTAACCTATCTACAGGGCTGGGGTGATATGCTGGTTCTGGTGACACTAACCTATCTATCTGCAGGGCTGGGGAGATATGCTGGTTCTGGTGACACTAACCTATCTATCTGCAGGGATGGGGAGATATGCTGGTTCTGGTGACACTAAGCTATCTATCTGCAGGGCTGGGGTTATATGCTGGGTCTGGTGACACTAACCTATCTACAGGGCTGGGGTGATATGCTGGTCCTAGTGACACACTCCCTTTAAACAACCTTATCAACCACATTACAATGTAAAATTTTAGACAGAACATATAAAAATAGTGTTTGACTCCTTTAAGACTCAGAAAACATAAAAACTGAATTTACAGAATTGTAGAAACTCGGAGTTTCCATACTTGTCCTTTTAAATCTCAATTATCTGTATCCTGGTTGAGATGAGTATTCCTGTTTATTTGGATGTGCATACAGTCAGAGCATTGTCTGCTTCTTCCGGAACATTCCTAATGGTAATAACAAGCCTACTGCTCATTATAATCATATCATCTTGAGGAACACAAGCAGTATATTGGCTGTCACTTCATAACATAGAGGAAAGTGACAAGAGATGAATTGCAGGGATTCGTATTACCATATTACCAACTTTTATTTCAATGACTAGTAGCGCAAACAAAACACTTCCACGTCATAGCCCACAAGATATCTCATGTCAGGCAGGAGAGGGAGGGGAGGAGATGCCTTCACAGAACTATTTTAATGCAATCGGAGTCTCTCAATTATAGCTTATTTATTTATTTCTATAGGTTTCCATTTCCCACGCGTTTCATAGGCTGGATTAATTGCATCTGACATGTTTAATGTATCTGCCACGAATTCCGGCTCGCGAGCCATGCGACAATTGGAAATTTGCCTTCAAGGTTTTGAGATTGTTATATATTTATATGTCTTCTCTATTTGGTGTCTATTTTCGTCTCTCTTAGTCTATTTCCAGTTTACATTCCTATAGAACCTTCTCTTGCTTATATAGCACCAACGTATGCCGCAGCACTTGTCATTGTCATCACTCACTGGGACCATCTAAATTCCTTATCAAGGTGTATTTGGCATGTTGGAGGAAACCGGAATACCTGAAGGAAACCCCGACAAAGATAAGGAGAACAAACAAACTCCTTACATTTATTTCATGTACTGGCTATAAATACATAGAAATCATAAAGAAACAAAATAATAATAATAATAATAATAATAATAATAATAATAATATTTATTTATTGCTGTGTCTGACTTTATAAGAATGGAATAAACATATTCAGATGAAGCCGTCTTTCACTTGACCTTAATAGCTTGCTGCAACATGATGTCACAGCGCATAAGTAATATTCACACCATAGTGTTAATCATTTTTAATGGGTCTATTCACATGACCGATTTCTTGACGGTCCATTTTAACAGACCCCTCATGTTTTTCATGGACCCCTCAGCCCACTCCACGTCTTAGGGACATGTAAAAATTGGTACTAGGGGAAGGACATCGGATGTCGGGAGGGAGCTCAGAAGAGGTGAAGGGAGGATGGGTATCAGTGTATCAGTATTTCTTTTTTTGCACCTCCCCTGGGCCTTGCAAATTTTTTCAAAATGAATCTTACTAGGTTCGACCATCTCTTTCTAAAACCTATTTCTCAGTACATAGGAGCATGTATACATAACAATCTATTGGGTATATCTACTATAAGTGCCTTATAATAATAATAATAATAATAATAATAATAATAATAATAGTCCTTTAATAGTCCCACAGTGGGGAAATTCAGTGTGTTACAGCAGCAAAGATAAGATAAGATAAGCAGATACAAATACAAATACAACATGTACAGGAATGTTCCAAGGTGAGAGGCATTACATTAATAGCAGACAGACAGATAGGAAGTAGCGGGGGGGGGGGATTTAACAGGCAGAGAGATATTTCAGTTCTCTGTATGTAATGATCTCCGCTTAGGTCGGTGTTGGTTGTACAGCCTAACCGCGGTGGGGAGGAAAGACTTCCGATAGCGCTCCTTCTCACACCTAGGGTGGAGCAGTCGGTCACTGACAGTACTGCCCAGCGCAATCACAGTCTCATGCATGGGATGGGAGTTATTCTCCCGCATGGAGCTCACCACGGACAGTATCCTTCTGTCACCCACCACCTGCACTGGGTCCAGTGGGCTCCCCAGGACAGAGCTGGCCCTTCTAATCAGCTTGTCAAGTTTATTTCTGTCCCTGGTTGATATACTGCTCCCCCAGCAGGCCACTCCAAAGAAGATGGCTGATGCCACTACCGAGTTGAAGAAAGTCCTAAGAAGTGCCCCCGGATTCCAAAGGCTCTCAGCTTCCTAAGCAGGTAGAGCCTGCTGTGGCCCTTCCTGTACAGGGCCTCCATATGATCTGCCCAGTCCAGCTTATTATTAAGGAGCAAGACCCAGGTACTTATAGGTGTTCACAATCTCGATGCCTGTCCCCAGGATGTCCACTGGTTTTGGAGGGCATCTGCCTTTACGGAAGTCTACCACCATCTCCTTGGTCTTCCCCGCGTTAATCTTCAGGTGGTTCCGGTGGCACCAGTCCACAAAAAACCGGTTCAGTTCTCTGTACTCCTTGTCATCATCGTCTGTGATGAGGCCTACTATTGCAGAGTCGTCAGAATACTTCTGTAGGTAGCAGCTGGATGAGTTGCACCTAAAATCTGCAGTGTACAGTGTGAAGAGGAAAGGGGCGAGAACCGTACCCTGAGGTGCCCCCATATTACAGATCACGGTACCTGACACACAGTCTTGGGCTCTCACGTATTGAGGTCGATTTGTGAGGTAGTCTAGGATCCAGTTGGAGAGGTGGTGGTCCACTCCAGCAAGGCCCAGCTTGTCTCTCAGTAACCTGGGCTGTATGGTGTTAAAAGCACTGGAGAAATCAAAGAACATTATTCTCACCGTGTTCCCTGGTTTTTCCAGGTGAGACAGAGCCCTGTGCAGAAGATGGATGATGGCATCATCTACCCCAATGCCTGGCCGATAAGCAAACTGGAGGGGGTCCATAGCGGGGCTCACTAGAGGGCGGAGATGTGTGAGAACCAATCTCTCTAAGATCTTCATCAGGTGGGATGTCAGTGCTACAGGTCTGTAGTCGTTGAGGTCCATAGGGTGAGGTTTCTTTGGAACTGGTACCACACAAGAAGATTTCCATAATTCAGGGACTATTTCCTGCCTCAGGCTCATATTATACATATATGTAATTATACCACACAGCTGGTCCCCACAAGTCTTAATTAGCCTTGCACTGATGTCATCTGGCCCTGCGGCTTTCCTCGCCTTGATCTTTTTCATCTCCTTCCTCACCTGGGCCCGTGTGAAGGTCAGACTGTGGTCAGATAAAGACAGATTTCTGGATTTACTGGTCTGTTGGGAAGTAGCCACATGGGGTGAATGGGGTGAAGTCATTGTGGTGAGGGGAGCTGAAGGACATTCTGGGGTGGGAGGAGCTGGTGTGTGATCAAATCTGTTGAAGAATAGGTTTAGTTCATTAAGCCAGTTAACATCTGCCTCAATCTGGCAGACCGACTGTTTATGACCCACAATTGACTTAAGCCCCTCCCAGACCCCCCTTATGTCTTTTCTTTCCATTTGCTTTTCCATTTTTTCCTTATAACTGGCTATATTAGTCATAAGTGGCCAACTCTATGCAATGCCATAAGGGGCTCCGGCTACTTCTATAACTACATATGAAGTGAGGCTCATACATGTGTATAATATCACCACAGCTGACTGGCCAGTGGTTGTACAAATCATACACACAATAATACTATAGACATTTATTTACAGCTGCATCTCAATAAATTAGAATATCTGCAGGAGCGTAACTATCGGGGTAGCAGCAGTAGCAGCTGCCACAGGGTCCGGGACATTAAGGGGCCCGGGACCCAGAGCCCTGTGGCAGCCGCTACCGCGAACCCCACAAACACTGCTATCGTTATACTCCGGGATCTTTTGAGACCCCGGAGTATAACGATCGGGGGCCCAGGGGAGGTGAGGGAACATAAAAAACACTGTAACTCACCTCTCCTACGCTCCGCAGGCTTCGGGCCTATTTGGTGACGTCCCAGACGTCAGCCGATGTCATTATGCGTAACGACGCCTGCCTCGCTCGCGCGAGATCTGGTCCAACATTGAAGATGGCTGAAGTAGCACACGGGAGTGCAGCGGAGACAGGGAGAGGTAAGAAGCATTGTTTTTTATGTTTGTATCCTCCCTTGAGTCTCCAATCATTCTACTCTGGGGTCTGAAAAGACCCCAGAGTATAATAATCGTTCATGCATGGTCCACTATGGGGCATAATACTGTGTGCAGGGGCCACTATGGGGCAAACTACTGTGTGCAGGGGCCACTATGGGACAAACTACTGTATGCAGGGGCTACTATGGGGCAAACTACTGTGTGCAGGCGCCACTATGGGGCAAACTACTGTGGGCTGGGGCCACTATGGAGCATAATACTGTGGGCTGGGGCCACTATGGAGCATAATACTGTGTGCAGGGGCCACTATGGAGCATAATTCTGTGTGCAGGGGCTACTATGGGGCATAATACTGTGTGCAGGGGTCACTATGGGGCATAATACAGTTCGTAGGGGCCGCTATGGAACATAATATTGTGTGCAGGGGCCACTATGGTGCATAATAGTGTGTGCAGGAATAAGGTTTATGCGGTGGGGTGGGGGCGGCGGTTCGGGGGGGGGGCCCATGTCAAATGTTCGCCTTGGGGCCCCGCCTTTCCTAGTTACGCCACTGAATATCTGTGAAACGTTCCTTCATTTCAGTAATTCAGTAATACAATCCATAATCAGCGTCTTCCATGATTGTGTGTCCTACTGAACCAGACTGAGGGACCATTTAAAGGCTTAGGAAACCTTGGCAGGTGACACTGAATTTACAAGACTGAACTGAACTTACAATATTCTAACTTTCTTAGATTTGGGTTTTCATTCCCTGTAATCCATAATCAACATTTACAGAACTAAAACACTTGAAATAGAAGACTCTGTGTGTAAAGAATCTAGAAAATATAGGAGGTCACTTTATTAATGTAATTACTGAAAGAAATAAACGTTTCAGAGATATTCTAATTTATTGAGATGCAGCTGTAGACAAGCACTGCCACCCCCATGTATTAGACAATTACCAATGGCATCCCATTGTATACCCGGCACTCTATTCTAGTTTTTATTGTATACCCCTTAAAGTGGACCTTTCACCGCCTTCACCAACTCCGACTCTTTGTATCCTTCGATAGTCTCCTCTCCACTGATTCTGACACAGTAGACATTTTTTTTTCTGTAGCCCGAACTATTCCTGAGAAATCACTTTTATTATTTCAGTGCCCAATATGTTAATTAGACTCGCTACTGTCAGGTCGGCGGTCCTAGACTATCTGCACCGGCTCAGACCACCCAATTGAAAATAGAGTGCCTAAACAGAACATTGGGTGCTGAAACGAACAGAAATTAATGCTCAGGAACGGTGAGGGCTAGGGGAAAAATTTCAACTGCTCCGAAATCAGTGAAGAGGAGCCTATTGAAGGGTGCAAAGTGTTTGAGATGATGGAAGTTCTCTTTAAATTAATTATAATGTCACAATGTGTTATCCAAGCATTATATAGCAGTGCAAGAGAACATATAGCAATATATATTCTAGAGTGGTTAGGCATCACAATATAAGCAGAATGACTTATTCAGCTCTGCTACATTATATACTGAGCTTTATATTTATACCACTTCTACAGAATGGACGAGTAAGAGCTAAAATAAGAGACGTTTTTCTTTACAAACATGGAGCACTGATCTAAACAAAAGAGTCTACATGGTATAGAGAGGCAGAAACATAGGATCCCCGTGAAGAAGACATATAAGATTTAGAAGAAGCTTCATCATCAATCTCAGCAGGTCAGCGTCTGCAGGACACAGAGGTGAAGAGGCTGCTGTATTCCAGTACGACATGTATGACAGCAGTCTTATCATTAAAAAGAGAATAAAAAGCCACAGAAGATACATGGTGTGAAACACTGGATAACAACGCTCTACCTGCAGGACTCAGCAGGGTATTAATGACACAGCTGACCTCTTAGTAAGAGAGGAGAATGGAGGTTGTAGTTTAGCAGCATCTTAATGCTACAAAGACAACTAAAGAAAAACAAAGAAGAGCACTCAAGACTGCAAGTAACATCAGATGGACAATAAATATTTCCAAGGTAAAGGCACTTAACTGAACCGCTTTTTATCTCTGATTGTACAAAATACTGTTAATCTACTATCCCTCTACTGCCCCATATATCTATCATCAGGGGCGTAACTACCGGGGTAGCAGCGGTAGCGGCTGCCTCAGGGTCCGGGACATTTTTTTAATAGGCCGTTACCTGCTGGAGTAACCCCAGCAGGTAACGGGCCCTATATACTTACTGATCCCCAGGGTCCCGCTCACGGCCGCCTGCACTTCCCATTCTGCGGAGGTGGCTCTGAGCAGTAGCGGGGATCGGTAGGTAAGGCCGCGGGCTGAACCCCACAATCACTGCTATCATTATACTCGGGGATCTTTTCAGACCCCGGATTATAATAATCGGAGGCCCAAGAGAGGTGAGGGAACATAAAAAACAATGTACTTACCTCTCCTACGCTTCTCCAGGCTTTGGGTATGTTTGGTGATGTCCCAGACGTCAGACAGTGTCATTTTGTGTTGCGATGCTGGCCCGCATCATGTGACGCCGGCTTGGTCCAACATTGAAGAAGGCCGAAGTAGCAGGGAGCGGACTGGAGTGAGGAACAGGTAAGTAGCATTGTTTTTTTTTATGTTTCTATCCTCCCCTGAGTCTCCAATCATTATACTCTGGGGTCTGAAAAGACCCCAGAGTATAATAATTGCTCATGGGTGGTCAACAATAGGGCATAATACTATGTGCAGGGGCCACTTTGGGACATAATACTGTGTGCAGGGACCACTATGGGGCATAATAGTGTGGGCAGAGGCCACTATGGGGCATAATACTGTGTGCAGCGGCACTATGGGGCATAATACTGTGTGCAGGAGCTACTATTGGACATAATACTGTGTACAGGGGCCACTATGGAGCATAATAATGTGTGCAGGGGCTACTATGGAGCATAATACTGTGTGCAGCAGCCACTATAGGGCATAATACTGTGTGCAGGGGCCACTATGGGACATAATACTGTGTGCATGGGGGCCACTATGGGACATAATACTGTGTGCAGGGGCCACTATGGCACATAATATTGTGCACAGGAATGCGGTTTTGGGGGGGGGGGTTGGAGGGGGTGGTCTGGGCGAGCGGTTGGGGGCGGCAGTTCGAGGGGGGGCCCCATGTCAAATGTTTGCCTTGGGGCCCAGCCATTCTTAGTTACGCCACTGTCTATCATAATACTACCTCCTACAGTATGTACAAGAATATAACTACTATAATACTGCTCCTATGTACAAGAATATAACTACTATAATACTACTCCTATGTACAAGAATATAACTACTATAATACTGCTCCTATGTACAAGAATATAACTACTATAATACTACCTCCTATGTACAAGAATATAACTACTATAATACTGCTCCCTATGTACAAGAATATAACTACTATAATACTGCTCCTATGTACAAGAATATAACTACTATAATACTGCTCCTATGTACAAAAATATAACTACTATAATACTACCTCCTATGTACAAGAATATAACTACTATAATACTGCCCCTATGTACCAGAATATAACTACTATAATACTACTCCTATGTACAAGAATATAACTACTATAATACTGCTCCTATGTACAAGAATATAACTACTATAATACTGCTCCTATGTACAAGACTATAACTACTATAATACTGTCCCCTATGTACAAGAATATAACTACTATAATACTGCTCCTATGTACAAGAATATAACTACTATAATACTGTTCCTATGTACAAGAATAGAACTGATATAATACTGCTCCTATGTACAAGAATATAACTACTACAATACTGCTCCTATGTACAAGAATATAACTACTATAATACTCCCTCCTATGTACAAGAATATAACTACTATAATACTGCCCCTATGTACAAGTTAACTACTATAAACCCCCATACAGTATCTACTATAATACTGCTCCTGTGTACAAGAATATAACTACTATAATACTGCTCCTATGTACATGAATATAACTACTATAATACTGCCTCCTATGTACAAGAATATAACTACTATAATACTGCTCCTATGTACAAGAATATAACTACTATAATACTACCTCCTATGTACAAGAATATAACTACTATAATACTGCTCCTATGTACAAGAATATAACTACTATAATACTGCTCCTATGTACAAGAATATAACTACTATAATACTGCTCCTATGTACAAGAATATAACTACTATAATACTGCTCCTATGTACAAGACTATAACTACTATAATACTGTCCCCTATGTACAAGAATATAACTACTATAATACTGCTCCTATGTACAAGAATATAACTACTATAATACTGTTCCTATGTACAAGAATAGAACTGATATAATACTGCTCCTATGTACAAGAATATAACTACTATAATACTGCCCCTATGTACAAGAATATAACTACTATAATACTGCCCCTATGTACAAGAATATAACTACTATAATACTGCTCCTGTGTACAAGAATATAACTACTATAATACTGCTCCTATGTACATGCATATAACTACTATAATACTGCCTCCTATGTACAAGAATATAACTACTATAATACTGCTCCTATGTACAAGAATATAACTACTATAATACTACCTCCTATGTACAAGAATATAACTACTATAATACTACCTCCTATGTACAAGAATATAACTACTATAATACTGCCCCTATGTACAAGAATATAACTACTATAATACTGCCTCCTATGTACAAGAATATAACTACTATAATACTGCTCCTATGTACAAGAATATAACTACTATAATACTGCTCCTATGTACAAGAATATAACTACTATAATACTGCCTCCTATGTACAAAAATATAACTACTATAATACTGCCTCCTATGTACAAGAATATAACTACTATAATACTGCCTCCTATGTACAAGAATATAACTACTATAATACTGACTCCTATGTACAAGAATATAACTACTATAATACTGCTCCTATGTACAAGAATATAACTACTATAATACTGCCTCCTATGTACAAGAATATAACAACTATAATACTGCCTCCTATGTACAAGAATATAACTACTATAATACTGCCCCTATGTACAAGAATATAACTACTATAATACTGCCCCCACAAAAACTCTTATACTACCCCTATGTACAAGAATATAACTACTATAATACTGCTCCTATGTACAAGAATATAATTACTATAATACTGCTCCTATGTACAAGAATATAACTACTATAATACTGCCCCCTATGTACAAGAATATAACTACTATAATACCGCTCCTATGTACAAGAATATAACTACTATAATACTGCCCCTATGTACAAGAATATAACTACTATAATACTACTTCTATGTACAAGAATATAACTACTATAATACTGCTCCTATGTACAAGAATATAACTACTATAATACTGCTCCTATGTACAAGAATATAACTACTCTAATACTGCTCCTATGTACAAGAATATAACTACTATAATACTACTCCTATGTACAAGAATATAACTACTATAATACTGCCCCTATGTACAAGAATATAACTACTATAATACTGCCTCCTATGTACAAGAATATAACTACTATAATACTGCTCCTATGTACAAGAATATAACTACTATAATACTGCCTCCTATGTACAAGAATATAACTACTATAATACTGCCTCCTATGTACAAGAATATAACTACTATAATACTGCCTCCTATGTACAAGAATATAACTACTATAATACTGCTCCTATGTACAAGAATATAGCTACTATAATACTGCTCCTATGTACAAGAATATAGCTACTATAATACTGCCCCTATGTACAAGAATATAACTACTATAATACTGCTCCTATGTACAAGAATATAACTACTATAATACTGCTCTTATATACAAGAATATAACTACTATAATACTGCTACTATGTACAAGAACATAACTACTATAATACTGCTCCTATGTACAAGAATATAACTACTATAATACTGCTCCTATGTACAAGAATATAACTACTATAATACTGCTCCTATGTACAAGAATATAACTACTATAATACTGCCCCCTATGTACAAGACTATAACTACTATAATACTGCCCCCTATGTACAAGAATATAACTACTATAATACTGCTCCTATGTACAAGAATATAGCTACTATAATACTACCTCCTATGTACAAGAATATAACTACTATAATACTGCTCCTATGTACAAGAATATAACTACTATAATACTGCTCCTATATACAAGAATATTGCTACTATAATACTGCCCCCTATGTACAAGACTATAACTACTATAATACTGCCCCCTAGGTACAAGAATATAACTACTATAATACTGCTCCTATGTACAAGAATATAGCTACTATAATACTACAATATAATATATATTCTCCTATGTACAAGAATATAACTACTATAATACTGCTCCTATGTACAAGAATATAACTACTATAATACTGCCCCCTATGTACAAGACTATAACTACTATAATACTGCCCCCTATGTACAAGAATATAACTACTATAATACTGCCCCCTATGTGCAAGAATATAACTACTATAATACTGCTCCTATGTAGAAGAATATAACTACTATAATACTGCTCCTATGTACAAGAATATAACTACTATAATACTGCTCCTATGTACAAGAATATAACTACTATAATACTGCTCCTATGTACAAGAATATAACTACTATAATACTACCTCCTATGTACAAGAATATAACTACTATAATACTGCTCCTATGTACAAGAATATAACTACTATAATACTGCTCCTATGTACAAGAATTTAACTACTATAATACTACTTCTATGTGCAAGAATATAACTACTATAATACTGCTCCTATGTACAAGAATATAACTACTATAATACTACCTCCTATGTACAAGAATATAACTACTATAATACTACTTCCTATGTACAAGAATATAACTACGATAATACTACTTCCTATGTACAAGAATATAAGTACGATAATACTGCCCCTTGTGTACAATGCTATGACTGCTATAATTAATACCGTGAATAGAATTATATAACTAGTTGCTACCAGTCTGTAGACCTTTCAGATCATACAGTAGGTGACAGGAACAATTATTGATGAAATAATCAGTCTTCTCATTCCTGGGCTCTTCACCTCCCGCCGCAGCGTACGTTCACTCATATTCCCTGATTATTACGGCATATTTCTGCTCAGATCTTATTTTGTCTGCTGATATACAGCTTAATTACAATTACATTTACTCACTTACCTTGGACTGACTTTAATTAGAATTTTAATGTGTAGCCTGTGCTTATAATGTTATGACATTTTGAAGATTCTTACCTGAAATGATCCTGCCACCAAATAATTCCTCTTACTTCCTAAAAGTGACACCTCCGGATATCCTGTAACTCTTTCAGGTACATGAAGCTGCAGCACAGACAGACGACTACACTGAGCCTTATAGCGGGTTTATTAATTGGGATGTTCTTGGTACTGGAAACCTCTCGCTTTTCTCTTTATACTATAATAGATCTCTGCTACACAGATGTAAATATTATGGAATGAGACTTTATAATATAATTCTATAATTGTTGGGATTCACATACATTCGGTAATATTAGCTTCCATGTTACTTTACATTTAGATGACTATTACAATATCTCTGCCTTTATGTTCTTCTAAAATGTGTTGCTTAGCAAGCTTAGGTGGGAGTATATCAGTAGGTACAGATAGTACTGCCTATTTGTCTCTGTGTAAAATAGTGTGCAGGCACAGATAATACTGCCTTCCTGTTTTCTATATACAGTAATTGTTATAGATAGAGACTATACAGACACTCCTGAGCCTCTCTGGATGCCAATGAGGTAAGTACAGATTGTACTATGTAAGTACAGATAGTGCTGTCTCCCCACCTTTTTAAAGGTACAGTACTAGATGTGAACAGATATTTCTGCTTCCAGAATTTTCCACATAAAATATACAGTAGGTCCTTACAGCACTGTGCTTTTGTATGTTCCAGTAATTGTACTATAGACACAAATATTCCTGCCTCCCTATCCCTCCCAGTATAATACATAGGTACAGATAGTGCTGCCTTTCTGTCTTCCTGTAAAGATTATAGATGCAGGCAATACTACTCTGTTTATTACATTAATAGTACTAGGTCTCTCCCTGTAAATAATGTCAGTATAGATAATGCTGCTTCCCTCTCTCTCCCTGTAATTGATGTAGGTACAGATAGTACTACCTCCCTGTCTCTCCCTGTAATTGATGTAGGTACAGATAGTACTACTTCCCTGTCTCTCCCTGTATTGATGTAGGTACAGATAGTACTGCCTCCCTGTCTCTCCCTGTAATTGATGTAGGTACAGATAATGCTGCCTCCCTGTTTCTACCAGTATCTGATGTAGGTACAGATAGTACTGCCTCCCTGTTTCTCCCAGTAAATGATGTAGGTACAGATATTACTCCAGCCCTGTAAAGGATTTTGGTATAGATATTGCTGTGTCCTTGTCTCTACCCGTAAATGATCTAGGTACAGATAGTACTGCCTCTCTGAGAATGGTGGCTTCATTTTTATTGCATTTTTCAGCAAGGCAATGGAACAGTTAGTACAAAAAATTGCTACGGAAATAGAGGTACAGCTTTGAACACCACTGGGTTGCAATGAAGACTTTAAATTGGCTCTCTCTGGGTCAGGCAGTGTTTCTCTGGTTGAGGCAATCTCCAGTTGCACAAGGCTGTGATGTGCAGGTTCCTAAAGGTTGCTAGGCCGGGCCTGAAGCTCAGAGGTCAAAGCTGTCAGGTCTGTCCAAAAACTAAACTCTGTAAGTGAGCAGAGCAGTACAGCTCATCTCTGTCTTGACTGACCTTAGGATGGAGAAGACTAGACACTGTCTCGACCTCCTCCTCCCTAGAATGATCTGAGGTTGTGGCATGTACCTTTTAGGCTATGTTCACACAGAGTTTTTTGCTGGCTGAAAAAGTCTGCTTCAGGAATTCCGAAAAAAAATTTTTTATGTGTTTTTTACATGATGCTTTTTGTGCGTTTTTCATTGTGGTTTTTGCCACTTTTTTTTTGCTCAAGCACACTGTATGGACCTGGAAACTTTCCTTTAAAAAAAAACGCTTGCGGTTTTTTATGTGGTTTTTTTCTGCCTCCCATTCATTTCATTGTTTTTTTCAAGGCGGAATCCGCCTGAATATAGGCCATGTCACTGTTACTGACTCCCATTGAAATAAATGGGAGGTGTTTTTTGAGGTAGATTCTGCCGCAAAATCAGTCACCAAAAACTGCTTGAGAACATACCCTTACCTTCTTCCAGCCTCACTGATATAGTCCACTTAAAGTCATATCAAGTCCAAAAAAAACAAATAACATAATAACATAAGCTAAAACGCAAAAGTAGAATCAGATGATTGTTTACTCTTTAGTTGTGGTCCCACTGGGACACTGTATGCCTAGCTCTTGTTCCCTGTAAATAATCTAGGCAAATATAGTACTGCCTCCCTGTCTCTACCTGTAATTGATGTACATATAGATAATACTACCTTCCTGTCTTGGTATAAATTCTACTGTCTCCATAGCTCTCCATTTAAATGATGTCGGCACAGATAATACTGCTTCCCTGTCTCTTTCTGTAGTTTGTGGTTACAGATAATACTGTCACCTAGCCTTACTCTGTAAATGATGTAGGCACAGGTAATACTGCTTCCCTGTCTCTCCTTGTGATTTGTGTGGTTATAGATAACCCCCTAGCTTTTCTCTGTAAATGATGTAGACACAGGCAATACTGCTTCCCTGTCTCTTTCTGTAGGTTTTGTGGTTATAGATAGTACTGCCTCAAAGACTTTATCTGTAAATGATGTAGGTACAGATAATGATGCTACCTAACCTTTGTCTGTAAATGATGTAGGCACAGATAATACTGCTTCCTTGTCTCTTTCTGTGGTTATAGATAGTACTGACTCCCAGACTGTATCTGTAAGTGATGTAGGCACAGATAATACTGCTTCCCTGTCTCGCCTTGTGATTTGTGTGGTTATAGATAGTAATGCCACCTAGCCTTTCTCTGTAAATGATGTAGGCACAGATAATACTGCTTCCTTGTCTCTTTCTGTGGTTATAGATAGTACTGCATGAAAGACTTATCATCTATAAATGATGTAGGCACAGATAATACTGATTCCCTGTTTCTTTCTGTAGTTTGTGTGGTTATAGATAGTACTAACTCCCAGACTGTATCTGTAAGTGATGTAGGCACAGATAATACTGCTTCCCTGTCTCGCCTTGTGATTTGTGTGGTTATAGATAGTAATGCCACCTAGCCTTTCTCTGTAAATGATGTAGGCACAGATAATACTGCTTCCTTGTCTCTTTCTGTGGTTATAGATAGTACTGACTCCCAGACTGTATCTGTAAGTGATGTAGGCACAGATAATACTGCTTCCCTGTCTCGCCTTGTGATTTGTGTGGTTATAGATAGTAATGCCACCTAGCCTTTCTCTGTAAATGATGTAGGTACAGATAATACTGTTTCCCTGTCTCTTACTGTAGTTTGTATGGTTACAGATAGTACTATCTCCAAGCCTTTCGTTATAAATTATTTTGGCTGTGATGATCCTTCCCATAGCCTCTAACAGTAAATAATTCAGCCATCTTAGCTGTGCCATATTCCCTTACTACAGTGTGGGAAACCACTTGGGAATTGCTCTGGCTGCCATTTTGTGCTAGCAATAAATTTGGCTACCACCACCGGTCCCTAGTCACTAAGTAGATGTCTGACCCTGGGCAAGAGGAACACATTGGCTGTATAAAAGTCCAGATCATAAAATGGAACCAAGTAATAAGTAAAGAATATCATTTATTCATATACTTTATAATCCTTGGGTTACAGAACCAAAAATCTAAATATCTATAATAAATGACCTAATTTAACTACTTTTAACCATTGCCAGTCATTGAACCTCCAGATATTCACCATCTTTAATAAAGAAAGAAAAGAAAAGGAGAGAAAAAAATTAAGTAAAATTTACAATTTTGGAAAAAGTCATATTATTAGATCATATCCTCAAAATAATATAAAAATGTCAAGAATCTGTAAATGTTTCCAAATTTTAAAAGGAGCAAAAGTAATTTAAGTGATAGAAGCGTTACACAACATTTAATTAGAATATTTTACGACGTGGCTTCTCCGGCAATGCATCAAATCCAAGGAACGGGATATTTCTCATCTTCATACAAATTGCGACACATCTAAGAAATGTATATTAAATTGGAAATGTAATTACAGAACAGCTTAATAATACACCGAAATGGCTTCTCAAATTGCCGTAGTCAAATACATCTCTACACGTCTCTGCTCCTCTGTATGACATATGTGAGATTTGGAGAAAAAAAAAATGCTTCAGGTAACACAATGAGGTGAAGACGTGGATCATATCATGATATTTATACAGTGTCAGAGATCACCAGCCTGAGCTATGGTAACAAGAGCAAGATTAATCTATTAGCTGAGTAGAACAGAAGTTTATTGAATTCATTATTACTGCCCGGATCAATAAAAAAAGTTACAATGGGTTGGATAAAGCTGGAACAGTAATGGGGACAATGTTTACCCCATGTTACATTCATTCACCCAAATTCAACCCAGCCTCCCAGATAGATAAGTTAGTGTCACCAGAGCCAGCATATCACCTCAGTCCTGCAGATAGATAGGTTAGTGTCACCAGAACCAGCATATCACCCCAGCCTGCAGATAGATAGGTTAGTGTCACCAGACCCAGCATATCACCCCAGCCCTGCAGATAGATAGGTTAGTGTCACCAAAACCAGCATATCACCCCAGCCCTACAGATAGATAGGTTAGTGTCACCAGAACCAGCATATCACCCCAGCCCTGCAGATAGATAGGTTAGTGTCACCAGACCCAGCATATCACCCCAGCCCTGCAGATAGATAGGTTAGTGTCACCAGACCCAGCATATCACCCCAGTCCTGCAGATAGATAGGTTAGTGTCACCATACCCAGCATATCACTCCAGCCCTGCAGATAGATAGGTTAGTGTCACCAGATCAAACATATCAACTCTGCCCCACAGATAGATAGGTTACTGTCACCAGACCCCGCATATCCCCCCAGCCCTGCAGATAGATAGGTTAGTGTCACCAGAACCAGCATATCACCCCAGCCCTGCAGATAGATAGGTTAGTGTCACCAGACCCAGCATATTACCCCAGCCCTGCAGATAGATAGGTTAGTGTCACCAGATCAAACATATCAACTCGGCCCCACAGATAGATAGGTTACTGTCACCAGACCCCGCATATCCCCCCAGCCCTGCAGATAGATAGGTTAGTGTCACCAGAACCAGCATATCACCCCAGCCCTGCAGATAGATAGGTTAGTGTCACCAGACCCAGCATATCACCCCAGTCCTGCAGATAGATAGGTTAGTGTCACCAGAACTAGCATATCACTCCAGCCCTGCAGATAGATAGGTTAGTGTCACCAGACACAGCATATCACCCCAGTCCTGCAGATAGATAGGTTAGTGTCACCAGAACCAGCATATCACCCCAGCCCTGCAGATAGATAGGTTAGTGTCACCAGAACCAGCATATCCCCCCAGCCCTGCAGATAGATAGGTTAGTGTCACCAGAACCAGCATATCACACCCCAGCCCTGCAGATAGATAGGTTAGTGTCACCAGTACCAGCATATCACCCCAGCCCTGCAGATAGATAGGTTAGTGTAACCAGACCCAGCATATCACCCCAGTCCTGCAGATAGATAGGTTACTGTCACCAGAACCAGCATATCACCCCAGCCCTACAGATAGATAGGTTAGTGTCACCAGAACCAGCATATCACCCCAGCCCTGCAGATAGATAGGTTAGTGTCACCAGACCCAGCATATCACCCCAGCCCTGCAGATAGATAGGTTAGTGTCACCAGACCCAGCATATCACCCCAGTCCTGCAGATAGATAGGTTAGTGTCACCATACCCAGCATATCACTCCAGCCCTGCAGATAGATAGGTTAGTGTCACCAGATCAAACATATCAACTCTGCCCCACAGATAGATAGGTTACTGTCACCAGACCCCGCATATCCCCCCAGCCCTGCAGATAGATAGGTTAGTGTCACCAGACCCAGCATATTACCCCAGCCCTGCAGATAGATAGGTTAGTGTCACCAGATCAAACATATCAACTCGGCCCCACAGATAGATAGGTTACTGTCACCAGACCCCGCATATCCCCCCAGCCCTGCAGATAGATAGGTTAGTGTCACCAGAACCAGCATATCACCCCAGCCCTGCAGATAGATAGGTTAGTGTCACCAGACCCAGCATATCACCCCAGTCCTGCAGATAGATAGGTTAGTGTCACCAGAACTAGCATATCACTCCAGCCCTGCAGATAGATAGGTTAGTGTCACCAGACACAGCATATCACCCCAGTCCTGCAGATAGATAGGTTAGTGTCACCAGAACCAGCATATCACCCCAGCCCTGCAGATAGATAGGTTAGTGTCACCAGAACCAGCATATCCCCCCCAGCCCTGCAGATAGATAGGTTAGTGTCACCAGAACCAGCATATCACCCCAGCCCTGCAGATAGATAGGTTAGTGTCACCAGTACCAGCATATCACCCCAGCCCTGCAGATAGATAGGTTAGGGTAACCAGACCCAGCATATCACCCCAGTCCTGCAGATAGATAGGTTACTGTCACCAGAACCAGCATATCCCCCCAGCCCTGCAGATAGATAGGTTAGTGTCACCAGAACCAGCATATCACCCCAGCCCTGCAGATAGATAGGTTAGTGTCACCAGACCCAGCATATTACCCCAGCCCTGCAGATAGATAGGTTAGTGTCACCAGATCAAACATATCAACTCGGCCCCACAGATAGATAGGTTACTGTCACCAGACCCCGCATATCCCCCCAGCCCTGCAGATAGATAGGTTAGTGTCACCAGAACCAGCATATCACCCCAGCCCTGCAGATAGATAGGTTAGTGTCACCAGACCCAGCATATCACCCCAGTCCTGCAGATAGATAGGTTAGTGTCACCAAAACTAGCATATCACTCCAGCCCTGCAGATAGATAGGTTAGTGTCACCAGAACCAGCATATCACCCCAGCCCTGCAGATAGATAGGTTAGTGTCACCAGACACAGCATATCACCCCAGTCCTGCAGATAGATAGGTTAGTGTCACCAGAACCAGCATATCACCCCAGCCCTGCAGATAGATAGGTTAGTGTCACCAGAACCAGCATATCCCCCCAGCCCTGCAGATAGATAGGTTAGTGTCACCAGAACCAGCATATCACCCCAGCCCTGCAGATAGATAGGTTAGTGTCACCAGTACCAGCATATCACCCCAGCCCTGCAGATAGATAGGTTAGTGTAACCAGGCCCAGCATATCACCCCAGTCCTGCAGATAGATAGGTTACTGTCACCAGAACCAGCATATCCCCCCAGCCCTGCAGATAGATAGGTTAGTGTCACCAGAACCAGCATATCACCCCAGCCCTGCAGATAGATAGGTTAGTGTCACCAGAGCCAGCATATCACCTCAGTCCTGCAGATAGATAGGTTAGTGTCACCAGAACCAGCATATCACCCCAGCCCTGCAGATAGATAGGTTAGTGTCACCAGAGCCAGCATATCACCTCAGTCCTGCAGATAGATAGGTTAGTGTCACCAGAACCAGTATATCACCCCAGCACTGCAGATAGATAGGTTAGTGTCACCAGAACCAGCATATCACCCCAGTCCTGCAGATAGATAGGTTAGTGTCACCAGAACCAGCATATCACCCCAGCCCTGCAGATAGATAGGTTAGTGTCACCAGAACCAGCATATCACCCCAGTCCTGCAGATAGATAGGTTAGAGTCACCTAAGTTTTTTTTTTTTCTCATGGTGAAGCACTGCCTCCATTGCTGAGGTATTGCTGTTTTGTCAATATGCAAATTAAGTTTTTAGACCAACAAGGATTTTGCCACTTACTCCTTTGGAGCAATGAATTTCTATTAAGATAAAGGAGGATCATCTTGTGTTTAATGGCTCCATTTTCTTGAAAAGGTCCTTTCACCATCTCAACCAACTCCAACCCTTTGCTTCCTTCAATCGGGGGTGCATCACTGTTTCCCAGGCAATTGGAATTTTTTTCTCTAGCCTCCACTATTCATTAGCAATCTGTTAGTCTTGTTGCCTGTACTGTATAGTCTTTCTGATCTTTGGTGGGCGGTCTCAGGCAGGAGCAGGCAGAGGGGGTGATTCTGAGCACTTACAACGTCTGCCTGAACCTGCCTGTCTCCACCCACTTGACAGTACAGAGTCTAGTTAGCATATTAGGCATTGAAAATATTTGCCCGGATTGCTAGAGAATGGTGAAGGCTCAAGAAAAAAATTCAGACTTCGACGGAATCAGTGGAGCAGAGCCTGTTACGGATGCAAAGAAGTAGAGTTGGTGGAGGTGATGAAAGGTCCTCTTTAAATATGGCAAATAAAGTTTTTAAATAGAAAATTCAAAATGTGAATTTCCAGAGTTTGCCTCATATTTATACAACACCATTGTTGGGTATTGGTGGGAAGCCTGCACTTCCCGGGGACATCTTAGAGAACAACTTACAGTGAAAGAATTATGTAAGAAGCTCAACCTCGGTCACGTGTCAGTCTCTTTCCATTAGATCTTTCCATTTTTATTAGGACTTCTACTTCATTAAAGTCATTGAGAAGTGAATTTTACATCTGCTGGATCTGGCGACATTTACTGATGCTTTATTGTGTTGAGTGCTATTATATATATCGAGTGCCTACATGTAAATACTGTATTATCTGACCCCCTCCCCTCGACATATTTCTAAATCTGCACTAACACACATTTTTAGTAGTAGCATGCTGCTTAGTCATTGTCTTGGACGGTTTCAGTCTCGGGGTCTTTCAGTAGTCTTCTGATTGGATCTTGCCTTGAACTAAAGTCTAGTCTGAGCTGGGGATATGTTCTCACCCAGTGACAAACCTCAGGCAAGAGCAAAATGTTACAATGTGATTGAAGATTGGAGGCCCCTCATAGTCATTGAAAACATGAAGACTGGGTAAAGGAGGATAGTAAAGTAAAATCTTGAAAATCCCCTTTTTTATACTCCCATGGAAGTGAATGGAGCATGTTTTGAGTTGTAGTTTCACAACAGCTGGAGTGCCGAAGGTTGCTGATCCCTGTTATAGACTATTATATAACATTTTGTTCCACTTTCCAGGGACGCATAAAATATTAGCTGTGGGTCTGAAAGGTGCATAAAGGTCATATTATGTTGGCGCTATATAAATAAAATGTATTATTATTATTATTATTATTATATTCCACTATTTCTAGGAGTGGCTGCTCACAGGCTATCATCCTATCCCCCCTCCTCAATACCCTTCTTCAAATACTGATAAGTATACAATGGGGTTCAGAATGGAACATGCTAGAGGGGCTGCATTCCAGGGGTCCTTATCATTTGGCTGTCCATGTTTTTGTGGCCATGGTTGTGTAGTAGAATTATGGGTAAACTGCGGAGGTTTTAGCTGTTTCTGTGTTTGGATACTACAATGTGCCATATACATTATACAGGGAAGGGCGAACTTTACTCCCTTAAAATAAAAAACCAGAAAACCCACATTTTTACAGTGAAGCCATTTCTACAACTGCGGCTTTAATGAAGCCATTCAATTCCCAATATTGGAACAACGTTGTTCAGACAGAAGCTAGCAGTGCACACCGACGTGATGCTGAGAGTATCGAAACGTCCTTGGATGAAATGTTTACATTGTGGTTAAGTTCCCGCTTCATTAAAATGTTTGGAAAGTTTCTTTTACATCTGGCTGGGGAACGGTGGCAGATGTTCTATTTACTTGATACAATCACTATTGCTGTAAGGGACGGTGCGGCGTGCAAGCCGCAGCCACAGCCAAATTTTCTAATTATTTTTGAGAACAGGCAGGAGGATGGCAGATACTACGCCGTGATGAATTTAGGCTATTCAGGCAATGAATGCTTTCCCAGTTACATTGTTGACGCACTTTATCATTTTTTGTGATGAGATGTACAAGGTCATGGGCCCGATTTATGGAACTAATGTGAAGAACGATAGAAGGCAATAAAGGTCATGTGGGAAGCCGCATGGTTTATGGTCTTATGGTCGCACCAGAAGTCATGAGCATCATAGTGTGTGCTGGCTCCTAACAGATACTAGCTTATGATGGGGTCTATCTTAGTTCCTTCATGGTATTCATCATTTATGCTGTGATGGAACTGTCGACAGAGTCTCCCATGGCAGTGTGAACATTGCCTAAATTTTTGTTTTGCACTTATTTTGTTGCTCTAGACTTCTCTTCTATAAAACCTCCAGGAGATCTCATCTTTAAGAAGAAGACCTCTGATCTAGCCCATATATTTCCTTGGCTGGTTTTCAGATTCCTTACATTTTTGTTACTTATCTCACTTACTTCCAGAAATAAGTTCCAACAAGCGACCATGACACCAGCCAATGACCATGTCAGATTCCAGGGAATCCAAAAGCTTCTTCCACTGGTCCTGACATCAGTCGTGACCTTACTGGTTTTTGCTCTACTCCTTTTTTCAACCATTGTAAACTGGTGCTTGCCAATAGTGTCAGACCTGGCAGTACATTCAGAAGCCAAGTAACCTCCCATGACTTGCTTGCTAATTTATCTTCATGTCTATTTCTGACTCCTTTCCCTTTGTAATTTGACTCCTGCTTTGAACCTTACCTTAATTTCAGCCTTGATCCTGGATATCAGCCCTGCTTAGCTCTTTGCATACTTTGCCTCCTACATGTTGTTCTACTCCTGATTCTGACCCTGACTCGATCCTGACTATCCTCTAGTCTCATCCTCTGGTCTGTTGAATCCTGACCACTCTTCTAAGGAAAAACCTCAGCTCCGGATTATTCTATTTCATCAATCTCTGACTATTGTGGGGACCACAATCGGTGAATTTAGTTTAGCCACAAACAAACCTATTCTGCTTTCCTTAGAGAAATATCTATAAGAAGGTTTCATTGTATAGTAAAAGAAGGATCTGTGGACACGAGAGAAAGATGTGTGGTTGCCATGTTTGGCTCACAGAATTGCTTTGAATATTACAGAGTATTGTTGGACGAGTTCAGGATGGTTTTCAGCCTGTGAATGTGGACAATGATGGTTTCATTCACTGACAGCAAGCAGAGATCTTCCAAATAGGTCACCTCCTGCTCGGTGGCAGGATTTTGGTTCTCTACAACCCAATAATCCAATACTCTGCTCCAGTCCTTCACTTCTACGTTCCGGTCCACCGGTGGTATCTCTGGCAGTGCATTTCCCATAGTAATGTGGGGTGGGAAGATTTGACCTTTCTCTTGATCGACTTCATCCAAAGGTAAATGTAATTTTTAATGGAGCTCACGTACAGAAGTGTTTTTAATAAGATGCTTTACATGTCCAAGAAAAGACTTGATGACATTTCTCAGGATTACTAACTAATGATAATCACATAATCTAAGGAAAATACAAAAAACTTAATAAAACATAATCACAGGTTGTTTTATATTCTCTGCTTTAAAAGCATTTGTGACTATTTTTAAAGTCTTGTTGAGTTTTTATGCAAAAAATGTGACTGTTGGTCACATGACAGATTCAGTAATGGCGCCCACGAGTTGCGGTCATTCAGCATTATATTGTTACATAGTAATAGATGCAAAATGGTTACAATGTTTTTGTTTTTCTTAAAAAAAAGTATTTCCATATAGCCTATTAGGCAATTCTGAGTTAACAGAAGGGGGCTATAATGGGTGTCTATTGCTTTGGACAAGGGGGTAACTATAGAGGGTGCAAAGGTTACAATTGCTACCAAGCCTAGTGAGGACCAAAGGCCTCTCTTCCACATAAGATGATGTCAGGGGTCCTGTTACAAATTTTGCATTGGGGCCCATGAGCTTCAACTGATGTATTTGACTCTGAAGGATTTGTCCTGATCTGCATTGTTGGGTAGTTTATTGATATGAATCAAAAATCAAGAAAGAGACTGTTCCTGTAGACCTCTGGACCAACTGGCTTCCATGCAGATTAGGCCAACAACAGTTGCCAAAGTGACACCTAGAGAACTTCAAGTGGAAGGAGAGGGAGACTTTCGCCCCACAGGTGTGCCGCTGTACACAAGGAAACTCCCTAGTGCAATTTACTTTCTTATTATTGATTGCAAGCTGCTTGTCATGAGAGTAAATTGCTACTAAAAATGGGCGAACCTCAGATTTGTTTCGTCTTGTGTTTAGTTTGGTCCGAATTTGTTCAGATAGAAATGGAAGGGAAATTATTATATTCTGGGGTCTCTTCAGGCCCTAGAGTATAATGGCTGGAGGCCCAGGGAAGGTGACAAAAATAAAAAAAATAATTATACACACTTTCCTTCTTTTGGGCCTCCTCGTGGCACCTGGCACTCTGTATCTTCCTCCTTGCAGTGTCTGGTGCTCTTCTATGACGTCATGACTCTCAGCGTGCCCATGTTACCACTGAGGCCAATCACTGGCCACGAGGAAGCCCAAGAGGTAACAGAAGGTGAGTATAAATGTTTTTCTATTTTCTCACCTCCCCTGGGCCTCCACCTATTATACTCTGGGGTATGAAGAGACCCCAGAGTATAATAATTTACTGGCGGTGTCCATTTAAGTTTGTCCAACCAAGACAAGTCCTACATTGTTCAGTTCGGTAAAAACCAAACAATTTGGAATATTCAAGTCGAATCTGTTTCATTGCGAATGGATTTCCACCAACTCTGATGGTCACTGTTACACTCCATTACACATGGACACTTTGTAACACTTCAGAGTGTGGACATGTGGACGATGGAAAAACAAGTCTAAGGCCATAACCCCTAACACATAAACCCATTTCCTTCCTGACCCCATGATGCCATCAGATACATTTCATAGATATTTGTGTTTCCAGGTATTTTTTATTAGCATTTTTTAAATTATTTTCGTGTTTTAATCAATGAACTGAAATCAAAAACTGAATAATTTTCCCTTAAAGCAAAGGAATAATATTCAGAGAACCCGCGGCTTGACATTGTATATATAGAACAAGGCCATGTCATTCATCTACTACAAATATACCATACATTAATGTGTAAATCCCCCGCAGCTGCCGCGGCCGCATCATGGATCAGGATTCGCCAATATTTATTGACAGTATTTCACATGTAATGAGTTTCCTCGATAATCTCATCAATCTTTCATTCTTAATCTGACAGCAGTCTATATCAACCTGCCCGGGATTTTTGTTCTCTCACAGGCTGCTTATCTAGTAAATAGACTAAACCATAGATGGTTGTGTATAAGATATCTGCCGCATGTAAAGAGGCTCTCCACCTAAAGGTACACAAAGATACGATGAAGGGGCCCTCCACATCCCCTTTATGGAGGTATCCCCTGTGCATAACATGGTCATGTGGGACCCCTTTTGTGACATTCATGTGTTTCATGCAATCCAGTCCTCCAACCAGACCACAAGAGGGGCAGGGCTTAGGATACTTTCTATTAAAGGGACACTCCTGGATATTTGGGGGCATTTAGGAACTATCATGGAAAGCATTATGGTGTATGACTATGACATAAGGACAAGGGATGTTCTGAGAGTTTAATCCCTTTAACATTCCAGTAGGAGATAAATTGTCAAGGCACCTTGTTCTTGGATTGCCCCTGAGCTCAAGGGTTTATGATTTGGTTCATGTGTTAGGGCAGCAGTTTGTGCTCCAGAGCTGCTCTTCCTACTGTAATATGGAAGAAGTTGCTAATACAGAAAGCTATATCTGAGGATCACCCAGTATGTATGAAGTAATATACAGACTCTTCCATGTTCTTCGTATCTCCCCATGTTTCATTTCGTACGTCCATAGATAAACCTTTTGCCTTTTATGACATTGAAGTACACCATGAGAAAGAAGCCTACACCAAGGGAACAAGCCCTATATAATGGACAGAATGCACCTGGGGCATCCTCCTCGTGGACCCTTAAAGTTACCTGCGATTGTCCTGAATAAAAACAAATTGTAAGAGCATAAAAGTAGATGAAATATTAATAATAAAGCAACACTCACATGTTCCATGCCGCCTGCTCCTGCACTGCCACTACGATGGTCCCTGCCTGGACTCTGCACACTTCCTTGCCATGATGACATCACCTAAAACTGTAGCCTCAGTGGTGTTGCCTCTATGTGTGACCAATGAGGGCAGTGATTGCAGCCGTCAAGTGGATGTACAGTACGTGATGTCATCAAGGGCCAGTAAATTGGTGGGGACCATTGTAGAGGTGGAGGACTGAACTGTAGGGATTGTTTTATGCTCTTTGGCAACTTTTTATCAACCCCAAACGACCTTGGTAGATGACGTCAGTGGGCATGCTCAGTACATACTGTACTGCACTTGCCGAACACCAAATCTCTATGAACCAGGCTTTAGGGCATTTACGCTACGGCACATACAGAAGCCAACACTGCAAAGTAAACGCCCCTAAAGCCTTTTTCAACTCATTAGCATAATTATAAAAGACCAAAATTCTCAGGAACCAAACAGCGATCTAACATAACACCGGCATAGTTGGAAATCGTCTCAGAAGCCCTACAAGATGCTGTGAGGAGATTAATGTCGAGTTTCCTGCTGACAGACTCCCTTTAAGAAGACAAGGCTGGTGGACAACTGAGGTTGGTTATTTTCCCGCTCTCTGATCCAAACTAATGGGAATTCATCTAATAAACTCTGCTCGTCATAGGGGAATCTATTCTTGACAAACCTCAAAAAATCAATTCTTTATTTTGCTTTTTACCATACTTTACAAATGTGACTTAAAGGGAATGTGCACCCTTAAATATGTTTAGTCAGAGAAACACAGAAGATGAGTAGTGGGGTCTATCAGCCGGATCAACATTTATACAGTATATAGAATGAAGGAGCTGCAACATCTGAACAAACCTCATGCCCCTTGGCCCAATGTTGGCTTTTCTTCAAGACTCCTCAGTACCTACAAGAGAAGTCACTGACATTCCCATAGAAATCAATTAGACTGAAATGCCCAAATCCTCCAAAAACAGCTCCAACCCTGGTAATAACCGTAATAGAAATCTCCAATGACATTACAAGATATGTATTAAGGTGCAAATGTGGGGTAAAACTTGCTAATCCTGGGTAAGAGAATCTCAAGAAATGTCTCGTTATCTTGCAGATTTCCATAGAAACCTTCTAACAGGTGCAGATCACTTGTTGTTATCATTAGTCATTGTTAGTTGTCTCTCGAGTCTGTTTTCCAACACATCATCTCTCCGTGACATTGACATCTTGACTTGCAGCTGTTTATTGAAGAAGTTAAGCTCGTGACCATTATAGTTCGTAATTCTTGGTTGGATAGGACAGTGTTCCTTGTAGTCTTAACTTGGTGGAGTGTTAGACCTGTGAAGATCAAAGTCATGGGTGTTATATGATCCATACTGGTTGTATAGTTATTATATAGGAACAAGGGCAGGCAGCAGATATAACTTCCCATGGTTACTCGATATCTTAGGTGGGTACTGCATATAGTGATCGGTCTGGCTAGACATTGATATGGAGGTGGAGCATTGTTGCCATCAGATACACCTCTACCACTACATAATCCTATTTGCCTTGGTGGCAGCCATTGGTCTGCCATTTTCTATATAGTCTAGTTTACTATAAACAGATGTTCGTATAAATTGTTGCGCACTCATCAATTGGTTTCACATTGGCCATTACGGATGAGCGAATCAATGTGTTTTCAACTGGATTTGTTACAAATTTTTCAAAAATTTCAGGTTCAGGCAACCCCAAATTTTTGTGGTTTTCCACCCATAAATCTACCATGGTTGATTATTATAATCTGGAATCTCTTTAGGCCCCAGAGTATAATAATCAGGGAAGGCGATAGAACAAAAAGTAAACCTAGAGATGGATAAACCTTGTAAGATTTGTTTTGCAAATATTCATCAGGTTAGTTTGGAAACATGTTTTAGACCAATCTAGTTTGGTCCCAACTGGAAGTGAGCAAAGTCGTTTATTGTAATCTGGGTGGAGGCCAGGGACCATGTGTAAAAAAAAAACAAAAAAAATCTTACTTTTCCTGGCGTCTGCCGCAGGATCCTCTGGTCTTCTTCCGAGGCCATCTGTAATGTGGTCCAACTCCCAGGTCATCACTAATGATACATCATACATGATAAAGTTGACACTCCTTTTTGACTGCTGAGGCCCAGTCACAGATCGCAGTGGTGACCTGGTGGGGCGATGATGTCATCTCTCCCAAAAAGACCACAGAGGTGCAATCACAAACCTCAGGAGAGATCTGCGGGTTTGAAGACATGGCAGATGGTCCAGGAAGAAGACTATATCTTTGGAGAATGTTACAGCGGAGCTAAGGAAAGGTATGTTATTTGCACTCTGGGACCTGAAGAGACCCCAACTCCAACCTGCACTTCTGGTTTGAACAAAAAATTTATTTTTACTCAATATTCACAAAACATATTCTCACAAGATTCACCCTATTTCTACTGGCCATGATGGAGGCTGAAATATGGCTCCATATAGGTTCCAAGAACCATGAGGCTGACTGGAAAGGATTTATTATTATTAATTTAATTTTATTATGTGGAAACAATAAATACTGATACTCACCTTCCCTCACTTCTCCTGGACTCCCTCACTGTCCACTTCAATCACCTTCTGGCCACCTGGGGGGCATTGAGGCTTGTGATTGGGCCTTACCCGTCACGTGAAGTGTGCCAATGTTATGACCCCTTGGACCAATCACAGGTCCCAGTGATCCCCCGAGATCCATGACATTAAGAGGTTGGAAGCTGGAAGAAGATGGAAGATAACTGAAGAGGACAGTGAGTGACCCCAGGAGTGGTGAGGGAAGACGAGTATCGGTGTTTATTATGTTCTGCGCTTTCACATATTATACTCTAGGGTCAATAGGAAAAGTGTCAGGTTACCTTGTGAATATTCACAAAACAAATCTTGCGAGGTTCCATGTGTAAGTTCAATTCAGATGAATGGGATAGATATGGAAATCTGCAACAAATCTGCCACATGTGAATTTATCCCTAGACAATTAGCTAGTCACATTACAGCCCATATCTATAATCATTACTATATAAGATATGACTAAAAATAAAAGTGACGTCTGTTACAGTTTTGGCCCCCTTTAATCCCCCACTAAAGTGTTACTAAAGGTTCACTTAAAATTCATTTGTAACATTATCCCCAGAATATTCTACCTGAACTCATTTCCAAAAAGTGCGGCAGCGTTCTGGTCTCTCATATTGTTTCCTCCTGCAGAATCTGCCAATTAGAAAAAGTATTATCTACAACCCCGAATCCCCCGGGGGCGATCCTCAGACATTCTGTATAATTAGAAGTGGGAGAGGAGATATTAAAATAGGCTGAAATGCCGAGGATGGAGACCAGAAAGAGCCTGATCCGTCTCCTCAGACATCCAGGCAAAGTTCATCGTGGAGGAACCAATTATAGGGCAGAGGATCCGTCATATATCTGCAGATTACTATCCCTCCTGCGCACCGTCCTTGTCTGCAGAGAAGTCAGAGAGTCAAGATTAGGAAAAAGCCAGAAAATAGGAATAGATTATTACATACATATTAACCCCTTCCCGACACCTGCCCTAAATTTACAGCAATGGGAGCAACTGAATGACTAGCACTGTACAAGTGTGACCTAGTGATGGCGCCAACACAGGAGTAATGACCGCAGCTCAGAAAGGGCTAAAGACCAGCAGGATTGGAGATATTACTATCTATCTATCTATCTATCTATCTATCTATCTATCTATCTATCTATCCATCTATCTATCTATCTATCTGTCTATCTATTAGCTATGTATATCTATCTATCTATCTATCTATCTATCTATCTATCTCATATCTATCTATCTCATATCTATCTATCTATCTATCTATCTATCCATCTAGCCTTCTATCTATCTATCTATCTATCTATCTCATATCTATCTATCTATCTATCTATCTATCCATCTAGCCTTCTATCTATCTATCTATCTATCTATCTATCTCATATCTATCTATCTCATATCTATCTATCTATCTATCTATCTCCTATCTATCTATCTATCTATCTATCTCATATCTATCTATCTCATATCTATCTATCTATCTATCTATCTATCTATCTATCTATCTATCCATCTAGCCTTCTATCTATCTATCTATCTATCTATCTCATATCTATCTATCTATTTATCTATCTATCTCATATCTATCTATCTCATATCTATCTATCTATCTCATATCTATCTATCTCATATCTATCTATCTATCTATCTATCTATCTCATATCTATCTATCTATCTATCTATCTCATATCTATCTATCTATCTATCTCATATCTATCTATCTATCTATCTATCTATCTCATATCTATCTATCTCATATCTATCTGTCTATATATCATCTATGTATCTATCTCATATCTATCTACATATCTCATATCTATTTATCTATCTATCTCATATCTATCTATCTCATATCTATCTATCTCATATCTATCTATCTTATATCTGTCTATCTCATATCTATCTATATATCTATCTATCTATCTCCTATCTATCTATCTATCTATCTTATATCTATCTCATATCTATCTATCTCATATCTATCTGTCTATCTATATATCATCTATGTACCTATCTCATATCTATCTACATATTTCATATCTATCTATCTCATATCTATCTATCTTATATCTGTCTATCTCATATCTATCTATCCTATCTATCTATCTATCTATCTCATATCTATCTATCTATCTATCTATCTATCTCATATCTATCTATCTATCTATCTATCTCATATCTATCTATCTATCTATCTCATATCTATCTATCTATCTATCTATCTCATATCTATCTATCTATCTATCTATCTATCTCATATCTATCTATCTATCTATCTAGCTATCTATCTATCTATCTATCTATCTATCTCCTATCTATCTATCTATCTATCTCATATCTATCTATCTATCTCATATCTATCTAATATCTATCTATCTATCTCATATCTATCTATGTATCATCTATATGTCGTAGCAGTGCTGCAGGTACTTGGGTTCGGCCACTTTGCCTTGGTCCGGTTCTTTAGATACAGGACTTAGGTTTGCAGCTGAACTTTTGCACTGTGTGAAGAAAAGTCTGGCTATGACTCTGATCTGCGTATAAGATATATGGATAGGAGAGAGTATAATAAAGACAGAGGTAAGTATTACTGCTCCCAGCAAGTGGTGATGAAGTCAATAGAAGCTGCAGAAGTCATAGAAGAAATTGCCTTCTATCTGGACTACGGCCATATTGACATCCCCATAGAAATCAATGGGGCCTGAAAAGTAGTTGCTGCATATGTTTTCAGGCGGCATTAGTTTAATATTATCCCCTGCAGCAGTACGGGATATTACAGACCTCGAATCCGCTGTAAAATTCCATATTCTAAATAGCCATTTGCTTATTGGTGACCGGTCGGCGCAGTCGGCTCGTCGCTAATTAACAGACACCACAAAATATGTAACAATGCCAAAATCAATAGTTACATTGGGGAAAAGTGAGAACTCTGCACATCGGCAGTGCTGGAAATGAGCGCCCCGCACATTGCTTGTTAAATCCTCCTATTTAGTAAAACCTCACCTGAGCAGTCAACAAATGTGGCAGCCGCGAGGCAGGCAGAGTCATAGCCAACAGGATCTGTCTCCATTATGGATGTGACAAGGGGCTACTTACAGGAGAAGTAGCCGGGTTGAGATGCATAGTAAATTGGGCATAAAGCACTTAAGCAGTGCTCAGCCTGGAGGTGCCAAAATCAGTTATTTGACTTTAAAGCAAAATGTGATTTTTCCAATCAATCTCCTGAAAAGGCCGCGAGCGGTAATAGGGCACGTAATTATATCCAGCACCGTCTAATGAAAGCGGAGGGAACAAACACCCGCACGCCCTGCCATACACTGGAACGTTCTGTACAGTTATTCCAATAATTGTTTGTGTAAGTGAAGACATTCCAGAACACCCACATGGAGACCATATAAGCCCCTGTTCACACTGCTCAGATTCTCCTGACCTTTGCCTCTGACATATTTACAGGACATATGTCTCGGTCTCTCTGGATTCCTTATTGGAAAATACATTGTCATACAAATTTTTATGTTGATTTTTCACCATTTTAAAGATATTTACGGAAGCCTATCCTGCGCTGTCTGGTGGCCGAGATACACAGCGTTCCTGCCTCATGTACTGACCTCTGCTTGTTCCTGACCCTAGCCTTGACTTTGCTCCTGACCTTGCCTTTGGCTAGTACTTTGTAATGTCTACCTGGTACATATTGTACTACTCCTGACTCTAAACCCTGACTATGCCCTAGCTTGTCTTATGGCTTTCCTGCCTCCTGTATTTACTGTTTCTCCTGTTTCCGGTCTTGACCTTGTTCTTGGCTTATCCTTTGTATTGTTTACCTGGCAATTGGTACCTGTTATGCTACTCCTGTCCCATCTTGTCTTCTGACCTGTGGACCTGACCACCCCCATGGCTATGTTCCTAACTATGTCACTTCTGAAACAGCCCTAAAGTAAATTTCCTGTTGTAGGTTAGCCCAAGCTAATGCTTTGTACAGGTCTAGCCTTCCATCATTTGCCTGGGTGTTGAGGTACACAGCATGCCTGCTTCTTATTACTGTACATTTGTTCTGATGCTGCTTATTCCTGATCCTAGACTTGACCTTGCTCCTGACCTTGCTCTAGCTTAGTCCTTTGTATTGTCTACATGGTAACTGTTGTACTACTTCTTGTACTGATTCTAACCATTGACTATGCCCCTATCTTGTCTTCTGACCTGTTGAATCCTGGCTATGATCCTAACTGTGTTACTTCTGAATCAGCCCTAAACTGATTTTTGATGAGCCCAAAATAATGCTTTGTACAGTCAATGTCCACCATGCTTTGTCTGGTTGTTGAGTTACATAGTCTTGCTGCTTCCTGTATATTTGTACTGGTTGCTGCTTACTCCAGATCCTTGCCTTGACCTTGTACTTGCCTTCTTCCTTGAAGTGTCTACCTGGTACCTGTAGTACTACTCCTGACTCTACTCCTTGGCTATGTTTCTGGTCATGCTCCCCTCTTGTCTTCTGGCCTGTCAAATCCTGCCCCCTACCCATCCTGGTGACAACCCATGGCTATGCTCCTATCTACTCTACTCCTTCCCTTAAGTGCAATGTATACTGTAGAGGAGAAAATTAGTGTTTGTTACAGGAAAGATTTAAAGCCCTGTCTCCATGGTATAGAGCACTTTAAAAACACAACAAAATCCAGAAGGCTTTAGAAGCAGCAGATTGGCATTAACATACGAGCTTGTAAACCTGAACATGTACATGAATCAGTAAAGTGCAGAAGTTGCATTTTGGGATATAAGAGAAGAGCAGAAAGTGATTGGTTACTGAATAAATGCGATACTAATATATGAAATAATGAATAATAAGGGCGACAAGCGCAGACGTTTTATCTCCATCCTACAGTCTGATGTTTATCTATATATCACAAGCCTAGTAATGAGACTATACCAGTGCCGTGTGCACATAGCCATAGGTTTATTATGTATAAGTTATGGCGCCGGTCCCATAGATAAATCTATTTCCCACAGTAAGCGTACAGTAAGTGCATACCTATCACTTCTAGTCATAGAAGACTTTCCATAATGTTAGGTTTGTAAGTTATAACACATGAATGAATTAGTGGCGGTGACATGTGTATACAGTAAATATTAGGAAGGCTCCCGCCTTAACGGAGCAGACTGAGCCCAGGTGATAGACAACCCTCCCACCTTCACACTTAATGGTGCGGCTTTAATGAACTGGAAACTTGTGGGAGTCAGATACAATAATGTTTTCTGTATTTGCAAGGAGTTCCCTTGTCACAAAGAGAAATGTCATCGCCGGGTAATGTTATCGCTGGTCTAGTCCCAATGAGAATACCGTGAAAGACGGAGCTCAATAATTCAACGCAACCGATATCAAATATTAATGTGTTATCAGATAGTGAGGTGAGTGGTAATGCAGCATCATATATATGCATACCGTATATACAGGCGTAGCAGTCCTTAATATGATGACTCAGGTGTAGCCGTTCTTAACATGATGGATAAGGAGTTAAGTAAACCATTGCAAAAACTTTTACTTGGATTTTTCAATGGCTTTTGGAGACAAGATATATCCAGTTATAAGATGCAAGCCCAAGACTGCTATGGATTGGATCATGCGACCCTTCATCCTTGGCTATATCTGGAGTGGGTGTGTCTGTGAGAGTCCAGGGACACGCCAACTCAGAATCAATAAATGGGGTAGAATATGGCAAAATAGAGGCAGAATATGACAGCATTGAGGCAAAATACAGATGTTTTTACAGGGTCTTTTGTTTCTTGAATGGGGATAAGTACAGTGGAGGAAGAGGGTCCCCAACTAAAGTCTCACCCAAAACTGCGTCTCTCCTTCAAAAGTTTGGGAACCGCTGCTCTAATCTATTGTAATGTAATGAATAGAAAACTTCATGACAGGGGTTGGAAAACAGGGTTTTATTTTCCAACTGTTATCCATGGGTTGTGTCCGGTATCACAGCTCATATATATGGGCCGCAATACCACATATGCCAATGTTTGAACAATGTTTTAACCGTGTTTGAACTTTTTGCAATTCAATTTGCACAAACCAGGTAAAATGGCAAACACCATGTGAAAGCAAAAAGAAAGCAGAAAAATAGAATCATGTGACCTCAGGGATCAGGCAGGCGTCCCTTTAATGCCTTGCTAGAAGCCCTCAAGAAAGGACAGCCAATCATAAATACTATAGGTCAGAGGTCACTGATGGTTCATAGAGGGTATAAAAAGCACAAGTGGGAGGAAGAGGTCTACTATTGTGGGGAGAGATTAGAGGGATAGGGTCTCAGTCTGTCCGAGAGAAATAGAAAATAACTATTTTTTTTTCTTGCCAAACACCAACAAACCCTGTGAACTTAAGTTATTAGCTACACCCCGGTTGATGTTATATACTGTATCTCCACCTCTACCTATTTTTTAAATTTTTTTTCTAAAAGTAAAATTTTGCCTGTTTTTGTCTTTCCAAACAGAAAAAAAATACATGAAATGTTAAAGTGCCATTTCTGTTACTATTACTTTGAAATTACTAAGGGTATGGTTGGTCTATAGAACTAGAAAATGGTTAGAGAGAGTCCTAGGAGCCTTCAGAACATCACGGACACTAAATTTTTTTTTTTTTTTTTTTTTTTTTTTTTGCATTTCCAGTTTTGAACTTTTGAACAATAGAAAAATAATGTTTTTTGAGAGCATTTAATTTAGTAGAAAACATCTGAAAGCACTGTACTGTAAAGGAACAAATCCTTCGATGGTCTCGTGTAGCCATTACTTTAATCCAATTTTTAAAAAATTATAAACTTACATTTTGCAGGGAATATATTTTGTAGGTTTTTGAAAAAAAAAAATTACAACATATTATAATGTATTAAAAATAAGTAAGATAAACAAAAGTAAAAACAAAGCTCAAGAAGAAAAAAAAAATCCTGGACGTCGCCGTGAGACTCAAGCTTGGTACTTTCTGGAACTCCCTACAATTAGTTGAGCAGTTTCCTCCTTTCCCTTCTCCCCCCTCCCTCCCCCCACCTCAGAGTCAATTAATTATTTTAAGTAGCAAATGATTTCACTAATGATTATACAATCCCGCGAATGCTGCGAACCCCCTCGGCATGTGCAATAAATTACATTCATTTACACATGTTCTTTCTATCGCCTTCCCGGGTTTTAGTAACATGTAAAAGAGTTTATCATCACCTGTTTACAACAAAAACACAAAAAAGATGTCTCTCCGGGGGGCGCCAGGCAGGTGTTCTCAACCTGTATCATTAGTTTGCTTCCTGTCATATTAGATTCAGTGTGTACATGCAGAGAGCGGAATTCAATTAAAGGGAGGAAAATGTGCCCTATAAATACACACTCCTCTTCGTACTCATTTTATACACCAGGTGTAGTGCACGCTGCCAAAAGCAGCCAAGAAGTAGCTTGTTGTACGTCTGTTTCTGTCCGTAGGACTGGACCACTGCGGACAAATCTCTAGAATGAAGACTGCTACTAATCCATAAACACTAAGGACTCATGCACACAGCCCTATTACACCCTCTATGTATGGAGCCCTTATCGATCACCCATGCAAAAAAATCCAAGAGAAAGAAATTTGTGACATGCTTCATTACTAGAGATGGATGAACTGCTCCGTAGTGAGCCAAATTTTCCCAAAATTTTGGGTTCAACTGAGCTGAAACTTTGGGAGGTTACCTAAAACAAATCCACCAAAGTTGACTATTTCTCTCTGTAGTGTGGCATGGGGTGGATTGGTAATATTCCTTACCAGGGAGATTGAGCCCGGGGCCCCATGTGGTGTAAATACCGTGGTTTGCCTGCGGTGGAAAAAAAACGCAGAGTTTTACAGTCACAGCAAAGTGGATGGGATTCTAGCGAACCCAATCTCCACTTTGCCGTAAAATATGCTTAGCAACACGCTGCTATTTCCAAAACCATTGCGGTTTTTTAAAATCACGGCATGTCAATTTTACCTATGGAAATGCCGGCGGCTTCCCTATAGGTATAATTAAAGCAGAAAGTCCGCAGAGGAAAACTCTGCAAACTTTCTGTGCAAAGCGCTTCGGAAAGAACTGAGATGTATTTCCGCCGCATTTTTTCCCACAGCACTTTTTTGCTGCGAAAAGTTCCGTGGGGCCTTAGCCTAAAAGTGAGCCCATCTTGTAGATTACACAGTGGTCAGCACAGTTGCAGGACAGGAGAAGTGTTACACACAGAAGACAGCTACATGGTCCTTAAATGTGATGATGTTGACACCCCCCACATGACCACTGAGACCCAATCTCAGGCCTCAATGGTGACTTGGGAGCTGGAAGACATGGCAGATGTCCCAGGATGAAAATCGGAAAGGAAGTTGGAATGCTGGAGGATTCTGTGGCGGAGACCAGGAAGGTGTGTATTTTTTTCATATTTTTGCACATCTTCTTGGGATTCAAGTTAATATATACTCATGCTTGAAGAGACCTCGGAGCATAAAAATAAACTTTTCCTTGCACTTTCAGTTCAGCTTGGTCCTAATTTAATATTTCTGGCGAACTTAGCAAGTATTAGTAAAGCTAATCTAGCAAGGTTCACTATATATTACCTACCAAATGTATGAAATTGTAAGAAATCTCTGCTCCTAGGAGGAGAATATCTCCATACACACGGAGTCCGACAGATACCTTGTGTCTGAGACCTTACACAAATTTCACTCTCCTTGACATCCAGACATTACCCCTTTTGCTCCTCGTGTTCAGGTGCTGTTCAGGGCATGAGGAGATTGACCATAGTGGTGAGAAGAACCTTCAGGTTACTCTCATGATTAAGATTATCATGGCCAATGGTCACTGGGAATTTAGAAAGTTGCTAGTCGTATGTGAGACATTCTGGCCACCTCTGGCCTATAATGTTCAGTTTTTCTTCTGCATTCTTATTACACTCAGGAAAAATTCTTCTGATGCGTCTCCATCTCCTCCCTACTACTTTGCTATGGAAATTATGTCATAAGAAAAAAAAATTACATCCTCTCTGAATTCTATGGGTTTTTTTTGTATCAGGACATAAGAAAAAACATCTGGTCCTTTAAAGGTCTTAAAATTAGGTAACTGCAAACCCAGAAGAACAATTAAGTCCACCCTGAGTGTTCCCATGGGAATTAAGGGGGTAAGTAGCAGCATGGTGCCCGGTTCAAGGGTGTAGCTATATGGGGTGCCGAGGTTACAGTCCTGGAGTCTAAAGTAGTGCCTCATAAGAGGACACCCAGAATATAGATGGCACATGGGAAGTGGGAGACCCTAGTCTAGGATTTGTATTGCAAGCTTCAAATTCCCATATGCGGATCCAAAAAATAATGATGCCAATCCAATTGAGGTCCATAAGGTGCTGTCCTTTTCGGCATTCCTTACCAATACCAAACTTACAGTGACTAGAACCTGTAGGGCTCTTGCCTGCATAATCCATAGCTGGTACAAGAATTGATGATCCCACCATTGGTCCCATGATAGGGACATTAGGATTAGATCATTGGGTCACATGTATTCACAATCTAGTTATTATACTCTGGGGCTTCAAGGGACCCCCAAGTATAATAAATAACTTTAACCAGCAGATCTGGTAGGGTACGAAATTAATATTTGCTGTGAATTGTGCAAATACTTGTGAAGGGAATTTTCCGAGAATCTCCGAACACTATTTCACCCCTGACCAGTGCCATAGGGAGCGATTGACCTAATTCCTATAACCTAATGCAGTTCCCACTGGACCCCGAAAACTACAACGTTCACCTGCATTTCCATCATGGAGAATACGAAATATCAGATGTTATTTTCCAATACAAAAAGTTTTGCGTCCTCCAGTCAGAAGTTTTACATCCTTTCCAAATCAATACTGAAGTACGCGAGAAGACGAGGCCAATCTCTTCACTTTGATTTATCTTTAATAAATATATTGGAGAAATTTCTGAAGAAATGAGTAAAAGTAAATGAAGAACACAGGAAAATATTTCGCTTCTACCTTCACGCAGCCTACCTTTAATCTCCACGTCTTCTATCCTCTCTCATCTCTGGGCAGGGACAGGCGTCCGCAACAGAGAGATCCACAGCACACGGCCAACACCGACTAATTACAATTCTGGAGACAAAATCAGACTGAAGGCAGATAACCTTGTAAATCCTCATCCAGACACAACTTCACTAATATTTACCATTCAAAACAGCTTTATAGATAATTGTTTGATGTGAGTTGGATTACAATCAGAAAAATAAAAAATTTCACAAATATTCTGAAATCGACATAGCCCAAGCCATAGCCATGATAGGTAATAAACAGTATGGGACTGAAAAAACGCATACACTATAATAAACTAGATATGGGGGCAGTATTATAGTAGTTATATTCTTGTACATAGGAGGTAGTATTATAGAGTATATTCTGTAGGGGGGGGGGGTTTGGGGGGGCACATAGGGGCAGTATTATAGTAGTTATATTCTTGTACATAGGGGCAGTATTATAGTAGTTATATTCTTGTACATAGGGGCAGTATTATAGTAGTTATATTCTTGTACATAGGGGGCAGTATTATAGTAGTTATATTCTTGTACATAGGAGGCAGTATTATAGTAGTTATATTCTTGTACATAGGGGCAGTATTATAGTAGTTATATTCTTGTACATAGGGAGCAGTATTATAGTAGTTATATTCTTGTACATAGGGGCAGTATTATAGTAGTTATATTCTTGTACATAGGAGCAGTATTATAGTAGTTATATTCTTGTACATAGGGGCAGTATTATAGTAGTTATATTCTTGTACATAGGGGCAGTATTATAGTAGTTATATTCTTGTACATAGGGGGCAGTATTATAGTAGTTATATTCTTGTACATAGGGGCAGTATTATAGTAGTTATATTCTTGTACATAGGGGCAGTATTATAGTAGTTATATTCTTGTACATAGGGGCAGTATTATAGTAGTTATATTCTTGTACATAGGAGTAGTATTATAGTAGTTATATTCTTG